>JAMQGT020003669.1:0-12945 GCA_024447675.2 Pterophyllum scalare | reverse complement strand
CAGTCATACTTCCCGTAGTTCATCGTATTTGAATACGCTTGATTTCAAACATGCAAGAAGACGCAACTAACAACACTGTTTAGTTCCAGGAGCAGAATTTTGAGGCAGGAAAAAAAAAAAATCCCTCATCTAATGCTATTTTCTTGAATGCTCTCTTAAATAACAAGCTACAGAGAGAATATTTGTTTCCAAAGCCTCCAAGAAAAAAGATGGCAAGGGAGTAAAGTACTCGAGAGCTCGGTCTGTGCTGCTTAATTAGCAGGGCAATGTTGGCTCGGAGAGAAATCCACGTTTCTGGTCTCATTTCATGCTGTGGAAATGGAGAATAAAAGGCACTCACAGATGTCTGGAATTCATGGAAAGCTAATTGTCTATCGCACTTTGTTAGCTTGTTAGGGCTTTGATTTTCTCTCACACTTGTGTTTTCTTGGCGCTTTCCTTCACATCTCTCAGCCTTCTTTACTCCTTTTCCCTCACTCCCACCCAGTCTTTTTTGCCTTCTCTCTGCTCTCTGGCTGTGATATGAGAGAAGAAATCAGCAACATTGTCATTGTTTTTCAGGCCTGTTTAATAACTGTTGACTTGACAGCACATGTAATGATTTCTGCCTTTTTAATAGATGTAGCTGTAATCATTTCTGGGGTTTTTTTTTTTTGTTTTTTTTTTTGAAAAGCAGTAGACTTGGATGTAGATGTAATCAGAGACTTAATGACATGTGACGTTGTCTGCCGACTGGCTGGTTCATTTTTAGAACAGTCAGGATGGGCTTTAATTAATAGGCCGATAGAAGAGTCTGACAGAGTCTGAATGCAAATCCTCTTGCCTGTTTTTTTTTTTTCTTTGCATCGTTTTCTCTCTTTTCTGTTTTAATTTAATCTCTGGCTTTCTTGATGGTTTTTCTTTCTCTTCTTTACTCTGTAGTTCCTGTATATTTCCCACGTGCGCTTTTTCTCGTCTTCTGACTTCTCCTTTCTGCATTTATGTTTTTAGTTCCATTATGAACAGATCATTAGCGCTGCATCTGACAAATGGCACCACTCTTAACATTTTGAATTAAAGGCAGTATATTTGTTATTAAAATATCCTCCACCTGCATTTGTCTGAGTGGAAAGTACTCATAGGCATGCAAGACAGACAGAAGAGTAATTTAAATGTTTGTCTTTGTGACAGAATTATTATATATTGATTACTTTTCTTATAATCAACAGAGCACTGGTGGCTCATTTCCCACTTATCCTGTCTCTGCATATTCATACAGGGGCGATTACCCAGTCATCCTGGCCACAGTGTCCCATTGGAGACGCTGTTCAAGGACATTTCAATAGTAGTTTTGTAAATATGTTAATTTTCAAAAAAAATATTATTGATACAAAACAACTGGATACTGAAAAAGGGTAACACATGAAGCTTAACTTTCTATTGATACAACAGAGCATATTTATAATTTTACTTTGGAACCAGATGTTTCCAGCTTGACTGGGTTGGGTTATGGTTATGGTGGTAATGCAGTGCTGCCACGGGCATCTTGCTTTCTATGAATCATACAGACACTGAAGTGATTTGTTGGAGCATTGCACACTAAAAGGCCAAAAATTACCACTAACCTCAGCTGATGAAATTCCTGACCTATGAATGTCAAATTACATGGTTTCATTAATCTAGGCTTACTTTAGAGCACTGTAGCGATTACTTGTGTCTCACTATTACTGGTCAGAAAGGTAATTCAGTTTCCCTTTAAATATCAAGAATATACCTTTTATAAATCATACACATACACATCTGCTGAATTCCACACCTTTTTTTTTTTTTTTTAAGAAAATACAGATATATCCAAATGTAGCTCCACCACCAAAATTTAATCATACTAGAGATATGCTATCTTTCCAAACTTTATTGCTTTGAGGTTATCACCCTGCTGCTCTGACTCAGAGGGGTATGCTGTGTCTCCATCCCTCACCTCTTTGGAGCAGCTAGCCTCTCTCTCTGTGTAGGTTTCCCTCTGTCTCTCCTCTAAGGTGTGCATATTTTCATGCATCTTCCTCCCCCTCAACCTCTTTTTCATTCCCGTCTTTTCATGTCAAGCCATGTTTACTGCTGTGTGTGTTTTTGTGTGTGTGTGTATGACAGAGCAAACTATTTTGCATTATAGGGAGGGAAAGTATAATTGCTTTCAATCACCCTCTCATATCAAACAATTACACTGCTAGTTGTGTTGTTGTTGTTATTATTTGCATACATGGAAAAAAAAATCATCAAACATGCAATCCCTGACTTCAGTTTGTGTGGGAGACTGCAAGATGTTCTGCAACATTTGAGATTTGCACAAATTCCAGTTTCTGACAGAAAATGACAGTAATGTGAAGACGAGTGGCAAACTGTGCCCAGGTCAGAAACAACAATTTACCACAAACATGAAATCAAATTTATCCAAGCATGTCCAACCATGCCAACAAAAAGTGGCAAAAGACCATGAGTGATGCTCAAGCTCAAGTTTATGCCAGCCCCAACCAGGCAGCCAAAGCTGGCAGTTAACGAAAGCAGTGATGAACAGGCTTGTGGCTGTGTACACAGCAGTGCACCAGTGTTGTATGTTTCTACAGTAGTATCGCTGTTTTTTTCTGTAAGCTGCTCTCGGTGTTGGATGATATAGACACATGCAAAGTTATGATGTTAAATAATTACATGAGAATGCATGGCATGCAGTATTGTGGAGAAATGTAAAAGTAACAAATCAAGTAGTTACTTTCTCCAGGGGAAAAAAGGGCAGTTACTCAAAAATGTATGAGAAGAATGTGTAAAAATTCAAATTTCAAAATAACAAGCCAAACACTAGTGCAAACCAGTTTTATGTAAAACAAATGAACCTTGCCACACACCAATGGATGTCCATCACAGTGTGAGCTTTGACTGTTCTTAACAACCATGCAATAACTTGTACTTGAGCTCTCCTCTCAAAATAAAATGTCGATACTCACATGGATTACTGCTAATAGAGGAGCTGTTTAGTCAATGTGTTACATGACCTTTACAGTACTGCAGGTTTGTTGGAAAGTGCGAGAATGTGAAACATGCACTAAGGCAAAAGAGAAATAAGAAAAGCTGCTTTAGTGCATGGGCAAATTCATGAGTGCAACTGCAGAGGACAGTAATTTGCTGCTCCATTTAACAGTCATTTAACATGGTTAGCTAATTTAAACACACACAGAGACACATGCAAACAAATCTCAGTCAGTGAGCGTAATTATACGGTCAACAATCATTTCATCTGGGTCAGGCGAGAGAAACTGCAGAATAAACTAGTTAGAACATGAATGTCACTGTCTCGCTGAATCGGTCACACCTCTCAGGGGGTCACACACACGCACACACAAGGCACAAAGGAAGAAATTCACATGATTTGAAACCAAAAAATATTTAAAAATGCATTTTTGTGCTGAATAAACAAACACACAAACTCACTATGACTCAGTGGCAGCCTGAATATGAAAGTTTTAACATTTCACATACACTGTGTCAAAGGTATTTGCTCCTCTGCTTACACACACACACACACACACACACACACACACACACACACACACACACACACACGAACTTGAGTGATATCCCATTCTTAATCCATAGGGTTTGATGTGATGTTGGCTCACCCTTTGCAGCTAAAACAATTTCAACTCTTTTGGGAAGGCTTTCCACAAGGTTCAGGAGTGTTTATGGGAATCTTTGACCATTCTTCCAGAAGCACGTTTGTGAGGTCAGACATTGATGTTGGAGAGAAGGCCTGGTTCACAGTCTCCACTCTAAAACCAGACTCATCCATCAGATTGCCAGATGGAGAAGAGTGGTTTGTCACTCCAAAGAACACATCACCACTGCATCCAGTGCCCTGCATTGCACTTGGTGATGTAAAGCTTTGATGCAGCTGCTCGGCCATGAAAACCCATTCCATGATGCTCTCTACGCACTGTTCTCGAGCTGATCTGGAGGCCACGTGAAGTCTGCAGCAATTGACTCTGCAGAAAGTTGGTGACCCCTGCGCACCTCAGCATCTGATGACTCTGCTTTGTGGCCTACCACTTCGTGGCTGAGCTGCTGTTGTTCCCAATTGCTTTCACTTTCTGATAATCCCACTAATGGCTGACTGGAATATTTGGTAAGGAAAATTTCACAGCTGAACTTGCTGCACTGGTGGCATCCACACTGGAATTCACTGAGCTCCTGAGAGCGACCCATTCTTTCACTAATGTTTGTAGAAGCAGTCTGCATGCCTAGGTGCTTGATTTATACACCTGTGGTGATGGACGTGACTGGAACACCTGAATTCAATGATTTGGATGGGTGAGTAATTATTGTAGCTTACAATATAAAATGCCTTGAGGCGACTGTTTGTTGTAATTTGGTGCTATATAAATAAAATTAAATTGAACTGAGTGAATACTTTTGGCAATATAGTGTATGTCTAAGCCTTTGACACTCAAACCACATCCAGTTCAATATGATCACACATATGAACTTTAATACAGTGACAGCTAAATCCTATCTGCACACATTCAGGAAGTTAAACACATGTAGCTGATGGATTTAACCTGAATGTCTCATATCGGCTCATTTCTGATATTAGTGGTAAAGTCGGTGGAATGTAATTTTTAGGCAGGCTGCAATCTCTTCCTGAATGAAGAAGCAAGGCAAACTGGTTTGGGTCACTTGTTGAACTCCTAGAGATCCAGGAGATCTTTCTACTGAGCATGCAGTTCATTTAAACAGCATGGAAACAAAAAAACTGGCAGGGGGAAGAGCAGCTGATGGTGACAGATTGCATTTACTGTCAGGTGAATGGGATGCTGAAGGTAGGCAAGGTTAATGGACAGAATGTAGTGTATTTATGGGGAAAACACTATGAAAAGCTACAGTAAAAAGATCATATAGAGAAAAACTAATCCAGTTTGTATTTTATTTAATTTAACATGGATCTCAAGTTAAGTGTTCTCCATTTAAGAGATGAAGACAAAAAAATTAACAGGCAGTGTATTTTTTTAAATATGTGAGAAGCAGCTGTTCACTACAGTCAAGCTTGTTCCGCCAGCATTTATAGGGAGACACACATTTAATTATAGGTGTAGGTGAGCCTCATTAACTGGCCACAGCACTGCTGTTTCTGTCTCTATGCTCCATCACCTCTTACGCTGTAAAGAACAGTGATATATATTACTAGTACAAAATGAGGAAGCCTTCTCACTGCCACTCAAACGCCCTGCAAGTTAATTTAAATGCTATCTTTTTCGTTATCAAAGCAATTATAGGCCTGCCAAGTTGAAATCTGTCACAGAACTACACAGACATATGTATGTGCAAGTAGGCATATGCATGCAAATGTGTTCATGGGTTTAAATAAAATGCAAGAGGAAACCGAAATCACAAAAGGACCCTGGCATGGCATAAGTGTAACAAGCTCATACAGTGTGTAGCAAATACTCTGCTTTGTTTGCCTAAAATCACAACTTTAGTGAGCAATGAAGTCTTGGAAGTAGACTAGAGTAGGAGTTAAGAAAAATGGATCTAATTATACAGGCCTCTATTGTTGTGTGGCTGTAAGACTCTATGGCAACAGTAAATCTATAGATAAATGTTCAGCTGCCTGATTAACAGTTTCCTCCCATGAAAACAACCCCACAAGTTGTTTTTGCACAGCGCTTCCAAGCCATAGTTACATTTTAGTGTTACAACCTCATGATAACCAGGGTTTGTAAATCTCAAGGATATATGTAGTTTAACCCAAATCAGCATTTCCAAAACCTAAGTTGCTCTATTGCCCAAACATAACTCTTTCCATGATGCATTATTAAAGGTTGGTTATCTATTTTTAAAG
Organism: Pterophyllum scalare; assembly: GCA_024447675.2. Classification (NCBI taxonomy): domain Eukaryota; kingdom Metazoa; phylum Chordata; class Actinopteri; order Cichliformes; family Cichlidae; genus Pterophyllum; species Pterophyllum scalare. The sequence goes on along the minus strand of JAMQGT020003669.1, from coordinate 7,082 downwards.
GCTTATTTCTGGTCCAGCAGACAGCTTATGATATGACTGCCATCCACCTGGCTACGAAATGCAGCACATCCAAATTATAACTTAAATCCTTAACAGAATGACTGAATTCAGTAAATACTACAAAGAAGAAGAAGAAGAAGAAAGGGCTGTAAACAAGTTCGTTTATGCTCTAATTTTATGCATTTTAACCTGGTAGCCCATGGAGAATGACTCGCCATTTTCAAGAGGCCATTCAAGTGATTCTTTGCACTTCCATTTTGGCTTCATTTATCAGTGAAACATCAAAGTAAGAGTTTGCAAGTTATCTGGCAAACCAATATGTTCCCTAATGTTAGGCCTACAACATTTAATTGCTTAGCAAGTAAAAGAGTCACAGTGATGCGGCAAATGGAATGTTTATGTAATTTATTGACTTGCAGTGACAACAGGCATTTTTTTTAATAAGGTGAAGTGAACCCAGTTTAAACCAATCTCAGTTAATCGAGAGCTATATGAAGATGGAAGTTTAGCTATATTGGCAGTCATGTTCTTGACAGATATCGACAAGCCCATCTTTCATTTCAGCTGTCTGTAAACAGTGCTGTCCTGTGACTCTAAATATAATGATTCTTTAATTCACTTCTGATTGGCTACAATGAAAGTTGGCTATTGGCTATTATCCAATCTATCTTCCACCCAGTTAATTGGGATCTCTAAAAAACAGATAAGACTTTGTAACCCATCCTAATTTTGCCATTGATTTGAAGTAGTAAAACTTGTTATGATGTTGGACTGGTGGTCTGCTTTTTGAAAATTACCACCCTGACTAAAAATGTGTGTCTGTTACCTATAAAAATATAAATTAAAGGTTCATATTCATGTAACCTTTCAAGTGCTTTGGGTCTGTGGAGGTTTTTCACAGTCCTCAGAGTGCTCGCATCCTAAGGGCAGAACAGTGGGAGGCAAAAGGGTAACGTTCAGATGTCAGTGCTTTGCTGAAACAAGTCAAACTTTCCCAGGCTACCTGTGAGTGAGACATGGAGCCTTTTATAAGTACAACTGGCAAAAAAAATTCTGCTATGTACACCCGAAGATCAAACTGATGGCTGGGGTAAGCATACCTACTGTCATTGTATTGGGAGTTGTAGTCTGTTTAATTTCTCTGGTTGTGTTTCTAAGTTTGCTTACGGTTTAGGTTCTAAGTTTGTTATAGGTTTCTGTTATAGTTATTGGTATTCAGTTCCCAATTCCCTTGTTCTTGTCGTCCTTGTGTTCTGGTGTCTGCTACCCCTGCTGCATTTAGTCCTCAGTGTTTGTGTTTCCTGTGTCTGTGTCTTCCCTGTTTAGTCATATGTTGAGATTCCCTCCGTGTGCCAGCCTCCCTGTATGTCAAGTCTGCGTCTAGTTTGGTCACTTCCTGTTTTATTTTGGCAGTCTCCTGTTCCCTGTGTGTTGTGTTCAGTTTTGCTTCCCCTTGTCTCTTTAGTGTCATTCTGTTCACCTGCCCCAGCTGTCTCCACTTCCCTAATCACTTTTCTGTGTATTTATTGTCTCAGTCTCCCCTTATCCTTTGTCAATTTGTCTGCTTATCTGCCCCAGTGTTTCTTCCTAGTAAAGCTCCTAATATTATCAGTCTGTCTTATGTTTTGCTGGTTTTAGATTCCTCAGCCCAAAATAAACCAGCTCGCTTTACGCTGATCTTCCTGCCTCAGTGTCTTGCATTTGGGTCCTCATTTCTGCACATCGCACAAGGTCAGCCGCTGCTGACCGTAACACGTTCATTACACCAGCTTCTGAGCTTATAAAATGTATGAGTACAGAAGCAGCCAACATCCTTAAAATACACCCTAAAGAGACTGACATTTTCTAAACCTTGCTTTAACAACCTACCTAAAATTGAAACTGTTATAGTATTGATCAGAATGTGATTTATTCAGATAATCAATGATGGATCTTCTAAAAGAAAAACTCAGCATTTCATTAATAAATAAATAATTGCAGAGTGATAAAATCTCCAAAAAAGAGAAAGAAACCAACCCTTAAACCTATCCATATAAGCTATTCACTTGTTTATTTTAAACAAGGAACAGGTTTTGCACAGTTTCTCTTTCGAGCTTCAATCAAACAATTTCAGTTACCAGCAGCGGTTGATTCCGGTTGCCTTTTGGGCCATACTACTGTAATTTAACTCCATTAATTACCCTGAGACTCTGAGGGCCAGAACAGATATTTATTATAATAATAATAATAATAATAATAATAATGCCTTAGACTTGTATAGCGCTTTACAATTCTGTGCACCATTCATTCACACCTCAATCATATTTGGTGGTAAGCTAATAATCTAGCCACAGCTGCCCTGGGGAGGTCTGACAGAAGCAACCACCACCAACCACACAACAACATTCACACTTAGGCAATGTGGGTTAAGTGTCTTGCCCAGGGACACAATGACAGCACACGCTCTGGTTGCGAGGTGAGCACCTACCCACTGCGCCACTGCCACCCATAACACACACACGCACGCGCGCACACACACAATTATAAATACATGGTCTTAGATATGAGAGCAAATACCTGGAGTAGTGCCTGCTTCTATTTCTCTATGCTTTCCAACTTCCCCAGATGAATGATCGCTATTGTATTACTTTTATGAAGAGTGAATCATGTATTTTTGGGGGATTGTTCTCATCTGTAAATAATACGCAGCTTGTATTTATAACAGCACAAGGCCATTGTGTATTGGCACAATCTTAACCACAGCTTTAGTTTTTATGAAAGTGAAGGAATATGTCACTGATGTGGCTCACAGATGTGTTTTGGTCGATAATGGTGCTATGTGGCGATGAGCTATTGTATAGAATTGCTATTTTGGTTGTTTTGTAAGATATCTAGCCAGTTTTAACTCATGAAAGACAATACTATTGATCGAACAATCTATATCTTAAAATAAAGATGATGACCTAAAAAAAAAAAACACCCTCGTAACTAAGCAATACACATGTATACAAAAATTTCCTGCAGGAGACGGCTCAGCTTCTACATGTACTACATTACATTAGCAGTCAGCTATAACACTCATGTTTGTGCACTTAGTAAACTGACAGTATATCAATGCAAATTTATTATTTATTTTTCTCTTATTTCACTACACTGGTGTGTCTATATTATGTGAATATGAACCTTTTTCATTTGTGTCTTAGAAAAAAAAAAAAAGATTTTCCATATTTGACTCCAAAAAGCTTTTGGACATTTGTGTCGAATCCCTGTTTTTCATGGATATAACTCGTCCAAAGAACCAACCCCAGTGGTCATGTCTGATACCTCTCCCAATACACACCATTACTAGTGGGATTAAAGGGATTGTGGTTTAACACACACACAGGGGGTTAGAAAGGCAATGTGAGACAAGAGGCTCTGGCAGTGGCAGACAAGAATCATGCCAGTGAAGCACTCTGAAATGAAAGGCAAAATTTGGAGGGGAAAAAAAAAATAGGACACAGGGGGTAAAAAGAGAGAATGAGAAAATGAAATTGGGAAGAACAGGGATGAGACAAGTTGGATGACAAATCCCAAAAGCTGGAGTCAAACTCACAAAAACTTGAGTACAAGGTACGTCTTAGGCTGCTGCACCACAGAGCATCCTAGTGTGTCTAACACGCTTTGGTATCAGTCCATTTGGAAACAAATTCAAAGTGTATGGACCCAGGCGGCTCAGTTCTGAAGAGAAGGGAGGGAGGTGTGTGTGTGTGTGTGTGTGTGTGTGTACTTTTGACTGTGTTTTTATTTATGAAGTGTACAATAGGTGAACTCACTACTGTTTCCACTACACATATAGCATAATAGTAGATATGCTCTATAGGTGGCACTTCCTACTGACCATGGTGCAATGCAAATACTGTGAAACCAAACTCTGAGAGGAAAAACACTTGGCAAGCTCAGGTGATCAATGGAAAAATGTTTTTTTTTTAAATATATACACACATACACACACATATACACACACACACACACACACACACCTCAGGTGATGGCACACATTAGTAGAATTATTCCTGTCTATATAAGATAAAGCTGACATAACTCTATGCCCCCCCCCTTTTTTTGTTTCATATAACCGAGGTCGTAGACTGGAGAAACTGATCTAGAAGAGCGCTGACTTTGACTTTTGTGACTGAATGAAGGGACCTGTTTAAGAAAAAAAAAACAAAGCAAAAAACATTTTTTGGAATGCAGCAGAATGATTTCTCCAGCATTTGTGCTTTAGTAGTGGAGTAAAAGTTAAGATTAAAGAACAGGAAAAAGATAATGCGAGGATGTTTTGGCGGAGATAAGTGAGGACAGATGAAAATATCATTTTGAGTGGTACAGAAGCTTTCATGCTACTAGGGTTGGTATTCAAGACTTTATTTTTATTTTTGTTAAATCTGTTAGTTTTTCCTTCAAACACCAGTTTTAATATTGGTAGTCACAGAAACAGATTGTCCGAGAGAGGGTGAAAATTTTTCCACAAATGTCTCAACAGCAAAGCATAAAAACCTTCAACTAATTGGTTCTCTATGGGCCTCCTCAGACAGGTTCAAACATTAGTTATGACAGAGAAACAGAACAAGACAGACGAGGACAGAAAGTCAGAGATAACACGAGGAAAAAAACAATAGCAAAAACAGGAGGAGTCTGAAGAAAAGGAGAACCACAACATGTCAGTAGTAGAAATAGACTATGATAGAAATCTAAAGAGCAAAAGAGAAGCACACACACAAAACACAGGAACATAGTTTTGTATAACAGCAATGACACAGAAAGGAATAACATACTTTTTAAAGCTTTTTGAGGGTTCTATTAATCACTTGAGATTCCCTTCATTCTTTGACCTTTTTAGATTTTGTCAGTTTTAAAAAAAACCTTTACCAAGATAAAGAAGTGAGAGATCAGACAAGGAAAATTTAAAGGGTGTGCAAAAAGTAATCTTTCTTTTAAGAATTCCTCTATGCAATATAACTGCCTTAAAGTCCTTTCATATAGAAGCCTTTCTGTGCCTTTAAAACTCTCAGATCATCTTCTATTTATTTTTCATCTGAGGTTGCTCTTCACACTCATTATCATTTCTGTCAGGGAAAGAGGCTGTGCGGCAGACAGGAAGTGTGCCTAAATGCAGGACTCGGGAGACAAGAAATCAACTCAAAAATACAGCTTTACTGTTGCTTACTCACAATAATACCAAGAAGCTGCAAATCAATCACTGGGCAGGGAAGCAGAGAATCTGAAAATCAGGAATTCAAGGAGAACACAGGGCAGGGAGACGCACAGCTATGAGCGACAATTCAACAAAGTGGAGACTCCGACAATCTCCGTACACCAGATAATGAGGTGAGAGGTAACAGGTAGGAGGACAGCTGATACTAATCAAGAAAACGAGAAAAGGAAGTAAAACCTAACACAAGACAGAGAGAAAAAAATTACCAAAATAAAACAGGAAGAAATAACACAGAGGTTGACACCCAACAACACAGCAACTTTTAACTAAGGGAAACACCGGGGAAGACTGGAAAACTTGAACAAGAAATTAAAAAAATTAAAGTATGAAAATCATAAACAGAAAAGCTTTAAGTAATCCCCCAAAATGTAATAAACAAAACCACTAAAGCACAGAACCCTGACACAAGCTGTCACTTTACCAACAACAAAATAAATCAAACCTCAAAATAGAAATTCGTCACACATTACTTTACAATTTGCAGAGTTTAGAGGGGGAGAACATGCAAACTCCACACAGAAGGGTCCTGGCCAGATGGTGGATTGAAAACCAGAACCTAACTTCTGTGAGGCAACAGTGCTAACCACCATGCCACCTCTGTGCTGCACCATTCTGTACGAGTTAAGAGCCATCCATGTCTGCAACATCCTCTAAATGGTCCAGTAAGGCCTTCAGATGACTTAATCCATTTACCTTTCAGTGGCAGGTAAATCTGTGAGTCATCTGCATAACAATGAAATGAGATACTGTGTGTGTGTGTGTGTGTGTGTTTTTTAAATAAAAATAAACCAAGGGGAGCATCTGAATGGGAAGAGAAAGAAATAGGGTCAAGAATGGGTCCCCTGGAGGACCCCACATACGAGCAGGCTTTCTGAGGAAAAAATGTTCCCTGGGCTGACTGTAAAACACCTGTTGGATAAATAAGATTTAAATCATTCCAGTGCAGTTCCTTTGATTCTGACAAAGTGCTCCAGCTGAGAGATGAGGATTTAATGATCTACGGTATCAAAGGCAGCACTGAGGTCTAATAATACTAAAATGGCAGAATCTCCTAAGTCATTAATAGTTCAGAGGTCATTTAATTTTTTCAAAAACAAAATGCAGTTTCAGTGCTGTAATGTGCTTTCAATCCTGACTGAAATAGTTCAGTAATACCATTTAGATCTAAAAAAGGGCTAAAATTGAACAACTTTCTCCAGGTCTTTAGAAAGAAAAGGCAGTTTAGAAATTGGACTAAAGTTGAATAAAATTGTTGCATCATGGGCAGGGATGCACCCAGGCTGAAGACTGCTGTTGGCTAACTCATTCCCACAGTGTCAAAAACATCCTTCAGTAGGTGAGATGGAATAATATCCAGCAGACATCTCATGGGTTTCAAGTGGCTGCCTATTTCATTCAGCAGTGAAAAAGACACGGGCTCGAGTTTTAGGTTTTAGACAAGTTGCGAGAGCAGCAATGGAATCAAGGATTTCTGAGCAGGTGTAATTAAATAGGGATGGTAAGTGATTAAAAATGGATAAATTACTTTCAGTAATCAAATGGATGGACCTATAAAAAAGTAAGGCATGATTACTGTTTTGATTTAAAAAAAAAAAAAGAAATGATCAGCATTAAATGAGGTAGGTAGGTCACTAGACGACACAAGATCAAAGTATGACTACATCTATGTGTTGGGCCTTTAACTAACTGAACAATATTAAGAGTCCATAAGTTTTAAAAGGTCATTTAGTCAGGGATGTATTTAAGCAGCAGGATTTAAACACTGTCATATCTCAGCATAATCCCTGCCAAGATTTCAGATAAGAGAAAATCCTTGTTGTATTTCAGTGGTCTGTAAACAAGTGCG
>JAMQGT020003668.1:0-29457 GCA_024447675.2 Pterophyllum scalare | reverse complement strand
TCCAAGACCTTTGACCTGTGTAGACTGTGCAAAAATCAAGCAAATCAGTTTTCCAGTTAAGTAAAAACTAAAATACTAGAAATTTCAGAGTTAGTTTAATATGTTTACAAAGTTTTCGTATCAGTTCAAAGGAATCTTAAGGTTTAATAATATAGCATAAAGGGTTTTTATGTCAGTGTCCGACATTTTATTTTGCAAAATTAAAACGCTGAAAAACGCTAAAAAAAAAGAAAACAATATTTAGATTTTAAAAATTGCAATCTACTATTATCAGAAGAATACTCCTGCCAACTACTTGTTAATGCATTTAGGCATGCTGACATGGTCATCCTGACCATGTCAGCATGCCTAAATGCATTAACAAGTAGTTGCACAGGTGTACCTGATAATAGTAGATTGCAATTTTAAAATCTAAATATTGTTTTCTTTTTTTTTTTAGCGTTTTTCAGCGTTTTAATTTTGCAAAATAAAATGTCATGGACACTGACATAAAACCCTTTATGCTATATTTGTAAACACTTCAAGTCCTCGAACTGATCTGAAAACTTTGTAAACATATTAAACTAACTCTGAAAGATACCAGATTTCTAGTGTTTAGTTTTACTTAACTGGAAAACTGATTTTGCTTTTGGTTTACAGTATTTACACAGTTAAAGGTCTTCAAAAAATCTTCCACTCCTGGGATTATTTTTTATTTTCAAGCATACATTTATTTATTTTTTCACATAGTGCTTGACATAATGTTGAACTGAGACATCAAAGCTGTGGCTACTGCCCTATTTAATCCATCCCATCAGGCACAGTTGAATGATGTCCTGCTTTATTCTTTTGTACACATGTGTGGGTGCAGCATTGCACAAGACACCTGAGATTCTGTGATCATCTGCATTGAATTTAAGCCATGACGTTATCACGGAAAAGCAAACAGCTCAGTTTTATGTTCTGATTTTGAGTGTGTATGTTGTGCGGTTTTACATGGAACGGCGAGTTTTGACAGTTTTCAGTCATCTCTGGGGTTTGTTTTCTCCTCATTCCAACATACAGCTGTGTAGACGGATGTCCAGCTTTTACCTCAAAAGGCGATGTTCAGAGAAGTAAAAGAAAGGGTGAAAACAGGGCAAAAGAGAGTGAAAGCGTATGCGCGAGGAGGTGAGAGTGACACGTTCACACCCAGCTGTCAGTTCGCTTGTGGGCCTCCTTCCCTCTGGGTTCTTGCATTTTTTTTTGTCCCTCTCTTAGTCCTTGTTTGGTTTTTTGAGCCTGAAATCTAAGCCTGAATATGCAGTATCACAGGGGGATGAAAGCAAGAGAGGGCAGAGAGGATGAGAGGTTGGGAAAGACACGGGGGTGGAAATGAGGAGACGGACAGAGGATAGACGGCTTTGCCAAAATATTGTGTCATCCATCCAAATCTCCATGATCTCAGTGGGGTTATCAAGATCCAAAATAGGTTATTGCCAATATGAATTTCAACATAGCTGGTTTTTTTTATTACATCACATTTTTATTACACTAAAGAGTTTCCACATCTTAAAACAAGTTTCATATAGTTTTCTCTATGTACAAATGTACATATAAACATTTACAAAATGACACGTGTTTAACAAGAAAAACAAAACAAAATAAACAAATGCATTCTGGGAAATACGGTCAGCTTGAGGTTTGATGATATGCAAGTGGGACGACATCTGCAAACATCAGCCAGTGTACCGCTATACAGTCGAGACATACGTACTGAAGATGCTGAGTTTGTAGTCTTTGTTTTGTTCAGTGGCTCTCAACACTGGGTCACAACACCTCGATTGATGAGGACTTAAATAAATATCACTGTATCTTATTTTTAATATATGTATGTTGTAAGTTCTTGGAATACATTTTAAATCATAATCACATGAAAACCTTTATAAGCATGAGCACCAAGAGGCATCACTAAAAGCCAGAAACTGGGGTGAGATCCACTGTGACACTGCTTGTTTTCTCAGGCTGCGCTACAATTGAAAACATGTCGGATAACTTTAGAAATGTGGAGCAATATAACGAGGAGTTGAGTGCAACACAACATGACAAATATCCTACATTATCCTACATACTGTGGCAGTTGCCTACAACAATACACAATATCAATAATTTCTCTACATGTAGAGGAAGAAAAGAGAGCTCTGTAATGCAATGCACAGTTGTACCAATGTTATGAAAATCTGATGACACGTGACAGTGAGGATAATGCGATCTTGCAGCCGTTAATTTAACAAAGCGTTTGGATCATTCTGTTTGCGGTTTTGTTCATAATGACTGAAAAAAAATGTGCATCTTAAATGATCATAAATGAGAATTTCCATCCTCAAACAAAGTAAAAAAAAAAAAAAGTCTCTGAGGTCCTCTTCTTCTGGAGCGATCCACGTTCCACATTCACACAAAGAAACACATCAAGCGCACACTGAACAACACACACGGTCCATGCTTGTATAAAAAAAAATCTGTATAAAAAGAATCTCTGATCGTTCGTGTCCTGATGACCGGCATCAGGTTAGTATTGTCTCTGTTATGGCATCTTGTCTGGCCTTATTGCAGCATAAGGGCTAATAAGACTGGGATCAGGGTAAAAAGGAGTGACAGAGAGACCAGCTGTGCTGCAGAGCTGCCGATACTCCTCTGGACATTTGGCTCCATCACAGCAGGGTCATCTGAGAGAAAAGACAGGAGGGACCGTTAGGACAGGATTTCATCATTCAGGAATGGTAAACACACCCAGCTGAGCTGGTCTTAGTCACGCCACTGCTGTGATTATTTTCTATGTCTGGAATCTATTTTTTAAAGAATCCTCACCTGCTGGGAGACGGTTAGAGGGGTTGTGAACTCCTCCTGTAGCAAGGAACTTCACTTTTTCTCCATCTAAGATTTTTTCTGTTTCATGTGCTTTGGATTTGTCATAGTGATTCTTTCCAGAGCCTTTATGGCCAACTACATCCACTCTCAGCCGCAGACAGTCTTTCCCATGGTGATGCATCGGCTTGGCTGAAAAAGTTATAAAGGGGGAAATGTTTAACACAAGGAACTAAACCATAGAAGAATGAATAGAAATATCATTTTTCATTAAATATACTTACAGATATAATAATAGCTCTCTCCCTGCCTGAACTCCTTGCCCAGAGTGAAAGGCGTGAAGCGCTGAAACTTCTCAGAGAATTTTTCTGGAGCATGGGGAGCAAAGGGCCGCGAGCACTCCCAGCGGAGCTGATCGAAGGAGTGAGGCTTGCACACCTCGTAGTCCTCTCTCTCCACCATGTACAGCACGTAGCGCTCAGCTGCATGCGATGACACCTCGCCGTGGGTGTAGTGAGGGCAGATGATGTCCAGATAGTCATTGATGCGCACTTCCACCGTATACTCATCCCACTGGAAGCTGCAGGGAGACAGAAAGAGACAAGAGGTTACTGACAAATGTCCTCACCCATTTTCCAAAATGAATAACAGAGGCGGAGCTCATCTGTTGGTTTCATTTACGTGTCCAAGACACACCCAGCGGTGCATATTATCTGCCGTATCTGTTAAGGAAAGTGACGAGGACTAATTAAACACGGACACGTGCAGCAACAGAAAACAGTCGTAGTGACGTGAAAAACTTGAATATACACACAATTAAAGCTGGCCCGTGGCGTGTGAGGATGTGTTCTTCTGTTTGCTTGTGCAAACCTGTCTCAGTAACAGAATTAGAAAGAGGCTGATCAGGCTGGACTTGTTCATTTTGTTTTTGGAGGAGAAAACACACCCAGAATCGTACACAGCCCTAACACCATCCCACACACCTTTCCTTCTCGCTTCCCTTCAGGTGAAATTTACCTCTCACCTGCTTACAACTAAATTGTAAATGACAGCTCAGCCCCCACAGCCTGTTTTTTCCCCCCCCACTTTCTCTTTCGGCCCACTCTCCTCTCTGCACAGCTCAGTGAGTCTTTCTGTCAAGCGTTTTTAAACTGTTTTCTGGTTTCTGTCTCATTTATTTCTTCACCTGAATGTTTGTCCATCTGTGGCGAAGAAACTGTTGTGACTTTTCTGGCTAATTTGCTGTCTCTATCTCTATCTTCTTTTACTCTGATTTCATCAAAGACACAGACAGACTAGGTGGAGAGCCAGACTATCTCCGCTCTCCCTTCTCCTTTTCATCTTTACCCTTCATTTAGTTTTATGGCTCCTTTTAAGCCTCTCAGGCTCCTTTTTGCTCACTTCCTATGCTTGCTTCGCCCCGGGTGTCCTAATGAAGTATGGAGAGACGGTAGAAAATAAGTATATTTTTCTGTAGTCTCACTGCACACTAGTGATGACAATGTGTAGCAAGAATATAAAAAGGGAGCCCTGTTAAAGTTTGACAATTGTAAAACTTACTTTTTGTTAAAAAGAAGCTACTACTCCATTAGGAGCAGATTTACTGGAGCAAAGGGGGAAACAGATTTTGATGAACTCTAACCTTTCAGTTTCAGCATGCGTGCGATGTGCAGTTGGCCTGTGTGTTAATTTAACTAAAAGCTCAGCCAAAAACCAGGAGGTGAAGAAAGACTGATATTTGTGTATTACTTCCATGACATCCTCGGGGATAAAAACTCTAATCCGCAAATTCAATCTGTGCTTAAATTGAGCAGCTGCTTGTGGATGCTTGTGTTTCACATGTTGCACAGAGTGAAAGTGACAAGAAAACAACCCCTGTTGATGTGTGTCCTGTCATCAAAACTTGAGACAAGGTGGCTCTGAGCCTCTCCCCCTCTTCTTCCCCTCTCGTTGTTGTGGCTCCTGCTAGGACCCCCCCCCCCCCGGCCAAGTCACAGACACACTGGCTCCAAATGAAAACCTCTAACCCCTTCTTCCTGCTTCTGTGTGTGTGTAATTGTTTGTGTGTATTGTGCATGTGTGTGTCTAAGGGTTCGTGCTAACCTACCTGTCAAAACATGCTTTGTCAGCTGAGCACAGCTCTATACTTGTTTTCCAGGGCTAATAAGCTGATCACTACCGAGAGCTTTCTCTCTGAAAAGGCTCTTTGTTGGTGAGTACACTTCTGTGCAGGTGTGTATGCCTTTGTTTATGTGTTTGTGTGCGAGTGTGTGTCCTGGGTCTACAAGGGCAAGTGCTTTAGTGAAATGAAAAGACACATCTGTAGCAGCCTAATTAGCCAAATAAGCTGCGCCTCTCATGTTGTTTGCCTGTACCGTTTTCTTCAGTCAAACCAGTAATAACAGGGCTGAGGAAAACAAGACGTTTTGAGGTCTCTAGTGGGTCCCTCTGAAGCAAAGAGTAGTTTTGAATTGTATAGGATAGACCTTTTTCCCACACTGTGTCCTTGTTAGTGGTCTGGCCGACCTCCACGTGAGAACAGGCTTGTCAAAAGGCAACAAAACAGATAGATTCTGTTGCTAATTTCATTCATGGCTCATGCTTTTAAGAAAACTCTCCTTTTATCCTTCTCTTCACCTCCTCATTTCCCCTCCTCCTCTCTGCCATTGGTCTAGCTAATTAAAAGCTGTTAGGGGTCTGGGGCCAATGTGTTCTCCTGAAAAAGGAGGGGAGGAGGAATGAATGGGATGTAATTATACCCTTTCCCTCCCCAAAGACAGAATGCCTGAAGGCTACTGGCCCCCTTCAACCCCTCTACCTTAACCCCTGTGGAGCTTTCACTACCCTGGCTTCTGTGTATGTGTCTAATGAGTGTCCCAACACCTGATAGGGGTGGTTTAGTGATACTATTCTCACTTTTTCATATTTATTTAAAATTCAATTCATGTTTTCTTTTCTTTATATGACCTCAAATCAAGGATGAGGGAAAATCCCAGCCTATTCATGCCCACTGAATTCACGCTGTCTTTAACTCCTCCATCCTCTTTACGCTCTCTGACTTTACTTCTTCAGTCATCAAAGCGCCGCGCTCTAGCATGTCCCCACGTCTAGAACTCTCCTCTGACTGACAGTTCTCAGGGGAGTGAGAGTCGCATTAATGTGATAACTATGTCCTCTGTGAGACGGAGAGCCAGGTGTGTGAGTTGTCGCAAACCTACTTTCCAGGGCATCTTCTTCTTCTTCCCTTTTATTGGTTTGTGTGTTTCAGTGTTTTCTAGGGAGGGGGATTCTCTGAAGATCCCTTATCCAGGGCATCTCCTGCTCCGGGCTTATGAGCACATCTGTTTATCAAGGTCTATTGGAGCCTCTTGTGTGTTATTCTCCTGTGTGACTGAGGTACGGGTGAACAGCAAAGGTTGAAGGTGGTTCTAGTCTTTCGTCTCTGCAAGTCGTTCCTCACTACAGAATTACTCCACCTCTTGCGTCCGAGGCTAAGGTGTATGTGTTGTGATAGTATAAAACAGAACAGTTCTTACTGGTTATTACTGTAGGTGACGTGTTCGACACTTTTCGTCTCTGAAGTCTTACAATTGTCTTTGCTCTGCTCTTGTTCTTTCTTTTCCCCTGCCATCCTCCCCCAATTTCCTTTCTCCCTTCTATGGTCCTTCCCACCATTTGTCCCCTGAGCTCGCTCTGGGCTCACTCAAACTACTGACACAAGAACTCTGTCTTTCACTGTCTGTCTAGGGAAAGCTGGAAACTGGCAGCCAGGTCAAAGGGTTAGAGTTCAGGGTCGCCACATCTCACCAGCGCTAGCATCCGAGTCAGCACTGAAGATATATGCTTCACACACACAAAACACACTCACGGAGAGAGTCAGCATGTCTGAAACATCAAACGCATGCACCACCCCGCCCCTCTTCTTCCATTTGCTCCACAGGTAATCAGTAGTAAGTGTACACGCACAGGAATGTCACAATGAAGGGGGGCTGCGTTCGGATCGTTTACCATGTTCTCACAAGGAACGCTCGTCAAATTTCCAGCCTCTCTCTTACACACTTTTACTTTGAGGTGTACACTTAATACCCGATTAATTTGCTGCGGTATGACAGATTCACACCTCCTTTCACACGGGCTGCGGAGCTGTCAGTGGTTCTAATGGGTTTAGCTGCTCACCAGTGGGCTGCTCCATTAGAGCCAATCTAATTTAAAATGAAAAGTCTTCCCATATTACTGTAGCTTCCTGTGTAATCTACCCTCATTCTTTCTATATCTCATTGTCTTGCAATAAAAAAAAAAAGTCAAGAGGGAAATCTTCCTCCACTATGCCCTAATACAACCTGATATCCATATCATGATTGAAATTTAAGTTTCAAGAAATGTGTGTTCATATATGAGGCAATCCCTTTGGCCCCTGTAGGATGGGAGCCTTTAAAACTGTCAACAATGGCCTTTCCCACTTATTCAGTTCTAAACTTTTTCCCTCCCTTCATCCATCACTGTCCAGCCTCTCCTCCCTCTATCTGCCTCTCTTTTATTCTTGCAAATTTAACCCCTGGCCCCCCCACCCTTCATCTTCTATTTGTCCTGTCTCTTAATGCTGACATAATATACCAGAGCTCTTCATCCAGGCTAATTTCTCAACACAAATCCCTTTTACCCTTCTCTCACCCTGCACCCAGGCCTCTGTCCCTCCTCCTTTTCGCCTGGTCCTCTCCCTTTCGGTAGCCTCCTATTCTGTCTGTGATGAATAGAAAAAGGCCAAATGGTATCATGCTTGGTTTAATACGCCGGAGGTCATGCAGAGTTAATCTGTTGGTCCGTTCAGCTGAGAGAGAGGGGACAAGTTCAGTAACTTCTAAGAATTTACATAAAATATTCAACTTCTTTATATAAGCAAGTTTTGAATTAACTGATGCAAAACAAACCATCCCCAAGTACAAGACCTGAAGTCCCTCTGCTGGTGATTCAGCCTTTAAGGGGTGCTAGTGAGCTTCAATTGGGCAGTAATGCCATGGTATGCCTGAAATTCTATGAATGAGCAGTGTACACATACGCACGCTTGCCCACACTTAGTATGATAACACCAGGCGAAAGCAGGCCTCTCTAAAGTTAGCCGAACTGTGGCTGAGAGGTGCTCCGTCCTGCTCTGATGGAAAACTACTGGGGCAAAAAGAGAGGAAGGTCTGTGAGACTGAGGGGGACTGGTATAGAAAGGGGAGGGGGGAGGAAATCTGGACTACAGATAAGGAACCAAGAGGAAGACCAGAGAGTAAAACAGATGATTCTGCAGACGTGATGCAAACAAAAAACAAACAAAACAAAAAGCAACAACAATATATACTGTTGTTGTAAACTATGGTAACTAAATAACCCCAGGTGCTTCAGTGCTATCATGTGTGAAGATATGTGAGAACATTTATAAGCACGTTAGGTAAGAGGACAGTTATATCAGCAGGGAATATGCACAAAGCCTCCTGATAATGATGGGACAGGAATCATAGAAAGCTAAATTGAGATACTGTTGGAAATTGATTGTTCTGATGGATCCCATTTGGGAGATTACAGTGGGAATGAGGCAATGTGACAAATACAAGTTTTAAGTAATATACATACTACATACATCATAACAATTATCGAGTGATCCACATACACACAAACACACAAAGACACAGAAAAACAGAGAAGAGTTACATCACAGGATCCCAGGGGTATATACATAGAATTAATATTCCAGGATGATGGTTTTGTGTCTAGTATTTTGGGTCAGATGGTCAGATTACATGCCGTCTGGACTTGATGTTGGACTGTGTGCGCGTGTATGTGTGTGTGTGTGTGTGTGTGTGTGTGTTCCCATTCTGGTGAGATTACAGTCCAACAACCAGCCGTGAAGGGATGAATAATGAGCAAAAATAGAAACAGGGAGAGAGAGAGAGAATGAAGTGTGTAATATCTCAGATTTAAAGGGAGGTGGGAGTACACTGACCCCGTTCACCTAAAACTCCAGGCAACATGTACAGGCAGGCCTGGCTGCATCAATAACAGCGAAGGCAGGCTGAGCCAGACACAGGCTGAGATAAACAGAATATTATATTACACCAAACTCCTGATAAAGATATTTGCACAGATAGCAGAGGCATGGGACACAGACCCAGGCCACTGGAGATGGATGAAGGCAGCCAAATAACTCAGATATGAAAGATTAAAAGGATGCAGTGGAGTAGTCTGTTAGTATCATCCATATTTGGATTGAAAAAGAGGCAATCTTGAATCTGCTTGAATCAGTAAGGAGAGAGAAAAAGAGGGCTCGAGGCTAGCGGCCAGTCTGGGAGAAGACCCAGCTGTTAAAAGAAAGGAGTAGGAGTAGAGAGATGGAGAGGGGATGAGACAGGTACAAAGGCGAGAAACACACACATACACACACTCATGCACAGCTGACAGAGTTGAGTATAGTAACAGCGAGGTGGAATGCTGGCTGTAGCTAATATTAACAGCGAAGTCCTCCCGCTTGCCCCCCAATGTGTATAAGTCTGAGTCACACATTTATCATGTCTCAGTAAGGCTGCTTACGGTAACGGCCACACCCTATTTTGCTCTGACACTGAGACACGTGAACTCTAAGACCCAGAAACAATCATGTCCTCTTAGTTCACAACAAAAATATGATGGCTTCCTGTTAAAAGTCAGGAAATTAAATCTCTCTCTCTCTACACACACACACACACACACACACACACACACACACACACACACACACACACACACACACACACACACTAATAAAGCTGACACAGGTAGAGACAAGTAGCGTAAAAACAAGACTGGGCCAGACGGGGAAAAACATGCCTCTCCACCTGTCGTGTCAGAAAATGACACACAAACAAAAACAATGAATCGAGTCCCTAAAAAGACTTAAAGTGAGGGATTAAGCAATAATCATTAAGTCACGCCAGTGAGCTGGCAAACGTACACACACAGACTGTATTAAGAGGTAAACACGCACACCTAAGCTGTTACCAGTTGCTTCACATCTCCATATAAGTGGGAAGACTACTGCCATCTGGTCACTGTCCTCCACCTAAAACAGATCACTGCTGCTCGCAATCCTACCAAGAATCAATTAGCATCAATTATCCACGGCCCGCTTCCGCCAAAGGTCACTGATGGATCTACTTAATCCTCTGAGCAGGTGACTGATAGATCACTGGGGACAGTTGTAGACAGGTGGGCTTTTAGTCAGGATGGAGAGGAAGAAGAAGTGAGTGAGTCGGGTGATGGCGATGTAGAGGGGGAGTCTCAGACTGAAGCGTAATAGAGACCAGACTGTAAAATGTGAGAAAAATACAAATAAAAATAAGTGGAATGCAGAGGCCAGTGAGATGGGGATTAGCTCCTCTGAAAACCAGTTACCATTTATCTGTGAAAATGTGTTTTAGAGACAGACAATGAAAAAGTGAATGAGAGGCAGTGTAGAAGCAGAATATATCCACAAGTGTCTCTGATCCATTAATTCTTCTATAAAGTCTATGTTTAGCCATGTGGCACATTTGGGATTAGTGCTATATTGTGATTTTTCTTCTAGTTATGCAACTCATGTACTGGAGCAAAAATAGTGCAGAGTTGGATTAGAGACAACAGACATAAGATCTGACTTTGTATTGGACCACCATAATCTCTCTCTCTCTCTCTGCCTTCTTTTTCGCCCAGCCTTTCTTATTTGAAGTAAGCCCCAGATATCCAGTTTCTGTCCTTCATGTGGAACTGACCAGAGGGCTCTGGTTACACGTTTCCTTCTGTGAAGTTACCTTTATCTTCTGTCCCACCCGAACTAGACTTCTTGCCCTCAGTTTGGGGTGACTCAGGTGTACAACTCAGGTGGGTCAAACGTAGGCAGTTGAGTCACACATGGACTAAGTCATGACACAAACACTACTCGTGACGACAGGACTTTTCCATTAGACTTCTTATCCAATTATCAGCACAATTGTTTTCCATGCTGCAGGGCTCTTTTTAGCCCCGTGTCTATTAACATTGTTAAAGGGCAGTTAGAGAGCCAGTAATGTAAGCTAATCAGGCTAAAAAGCCATAATGGCTTCTGCCCTTGTTTCTTCTCTGTGGTGGATTTTAATCGACCTATCTCGGCAGCAGAAAGCAGAGCGTCCTTCTGTTTCAGCTTGGTTTTAAAATTATACCGTCTTTCAAACGTCGGGATCACCCGCTCCACGCTAAAAGCTCAATAAATCGCGCTGCGATACGTCAGCCCCGATCGATCCCGCTGAGTGGTCGGATAGCATTACATTTCTGACCTCAAAACAAACTAATCAGCAATATGCGCCTCTCTCTGTGACTGACGCGCACTCACTATCTCTCCTCTGAGATGAAAAACCTCTTTAAACTGCCTGATGCGGTATCTTTGGGAATCTATTAGGGAATTAACTCATGTGATTCATTTTTGTTGGTTAATAGAGTCATCTTTCCATGACACGCACACTGCACACAGGTGCAGACCCTGCAGACTGCACTGGCCAAGTTCATACTCGTCAGTCTATTTTTTACTATTAGAGTATGTCTGCGTCTGTGTGTTGCGGTTAAATATAGTGACGAATCCGTCCAGGCACTTCTGCTTTTACATCCATCTGGTATTGTATGGTACAACACACTAAAGACATTTTTCTAAAGTCATATAGATCTTTAATTGACATATGAATAAAAGCAGCAAGCCTGAGCAGCCTAAGCCAGCGGATGCTCATATGTAGGATGAGACTTTACATGTGTCAAACTTAAAAAAGTAGGATGTTAGAGTTCTCCTCTGGACACAGCGGGAAACACACACAGTGAGACTGACCCAGTACACTATTCACTCGACTTGCCATGGTGCACGGAACATCTATAATTATACACCAAAGCACAGATCGGCACTTACTTCGGGTTCGAGCTGTTCCAGTAGACGCTGTGTCTGTCCGCGGAGGCAAACCAAGAACTGATGGTCAGCACCAAACACAGCAGACACACCACATCCATAGCTTCTCTTCTCCAAAGGAATAACGAGCAAATTAAGGTGGTAACTGGCGTTTAAATGACTTCACTTATCAAAGATGTTAAAACGCGTAAATACGCGCACGGAAACCAACCGAGGATTTTACGCTCCGTGTGTAGTAAGTAGAGCAAAGCTACGCTTCTCACTACGCGCTCTTGTAAGCCTTGACTGGTTCACAGGAGCGCAACTTGTCTGTTTTGTGTGACAGAAGCTCCACCCCGTTGAGGTGCCGCCAGTAATAAGAATACCCGCAGCACCCACTGGAGGAGCGTCCTCCGGCTGCTCAAAACAAAAGCCCCACTGTAGCCACAGAATAACATTAATAATATTATAGAAACGGAACTAAATATAAGAATGGTTTTAATTTGTTTAAGAAAAAAGATGGCAGAAAATGCCACCTTACTGTGTTTTAAAAACGCGCGTAAGCGTTATCAACAGAAGTACCCAATAATGGTTTCAGTCTGTGTTATACCATGTTATTGTGGATTATAATTACTTCTGCATTATCATGTAAGCAGTACTTTATCACTATAGTAGCTCTGGTGGGGGGGGGGGTTGCTGGAGCCTGGAGCCTAACCCAGCTATCATAGGGCGAGAGGTCCTGTACATAAAAGAGTAAAACAGCAATCTGAGATATAACTAGTAACCAGCTACGAAAAAAAACTGCAGCAAATGTAGTTGTGGAAATGCTGAATTAAATTGAATTAAAGTACAAGTATTCCCAGCCTACAAAATTAGTACTGAATTTATTTATTTCCCATAACTAAAAATTTAACTAAGAATTCAAGTAGATTCATGCAGATACGAGGCGATGTTAGCATCTGTTGTTCTGTTTTTTTGGTTGTCGTTCTTTTGTAACACTGTTACAATTCACTCTGAGGTGGTGCTATTTTTCTTTCTGATGTCCCTTGCAGTTCTAGGCACTGTGTTTAGTCGTTGGATTGTTATTACTCATTGCCACCCAGTTTGTTTACTGAACTGTACATATACTACAAAAAGGTTGCCTTGACACAAATTTTAGAAATAAATATTATAGATCATTTGGATTTGATTGTTTTTCTAGTTGATCACTCTGAGAATGCTCTGCAGAGAGCTGCACAGGTTCTTAAAGGGCATCACTGCCTAGGCACGTTCTGTCAGATAGTGAAGAATTACTACCATCTTATCAGTAAGTCTAATCTTGTGGTGTCTGCTCATAGCTGTGGTCCTAGACAGGTACCTCTAGAAAACAACCTCACAGATGGAGTGGATAAAGTCCAGATCGTGGGGTGTCGATGGGATTGCGGCCTCAGCGGGAGAGGGCTTCCCTCAGGCAGGCATGGAGCACAGCCTGGGTTAGCTGGTTCAGAGCCCCAATGCTTCAGGAAGAGGCAGGAGGCAGTGTGTGAGTGTGTGTGTGTGTGTGTGTGTGTGTGTGTGTGTGTGTGTGTGTGTGTGTGTGTGTGTGTGTCTCTATATGCCTGACTGTCCCTAGGCTTGGCTGGGCAGGCACACACACGTCCTGGCACGGAACTCAGAGAGGATCATAAACACAGACACACACTGTAGATCCTGCAGGCAGTGGGGGTTAATCATAGCTCAGGGTGCCTTTTCCATTCCATAACGTCTCCCCAAAAATAGGAGTAACAGTAAGTGAGTACGATGACAAAGAAATAAAAATAGAAATGGGACAAGAGGTCAGTTTTAATGCAAGTGAAAACTTTTGGTAATTTGTTCTAATGCAAACCCAGACATTCCTGCAGTGCTGAAAATAGACACTGCTTCATGTATAGATTTCTCCTGTGGAATGATAAATATTGCTCAAGCTTCAAAAGCATCTAATGATTCCCTGACTTCATACTAACAACAATGTGACCCCCAGTTCTCTCTCATATACAACACAAGTTGTGACAGTTAAACTGTCCGTCACTGCCAGCACACTTCCGGTGTTCATCCTTGGGATCTCCCTATGATCTGTTCGTCTAACACAGAACCAACCTTGCGATGAGACAGAAACCCACACTTCGAATTTCACAATCCCCACATACACCTCCTCTGTGCTGCTGCAGCCAACAGTCAGATGGCTGGGATCTCCCATCGCATCCGAGCACGTGCAGTACATGCATCCTACACATGTACAGTACCAGTCAAAAGTTTGGACACACTCACCCATTCATATGAATGTGTTCAAACCTTTGACTGGTTCTGTATAGAAACACACAAAAAGATGTAAGCTGTAAGCCTCGTCTGACAGTATTGTTGCCAATAGGAACTACCTGTGACTCTCAGAGTGAGCCTCAATCCTCCCTTAACACACACACACACACACACACACACACACACACACACACACACACACGGAAAGGGAATACCGGGGTTCCTGCGAATGACAGAAAGGCAGAGAATAAGAAGATGTCTGAAAAATAAAATAAAAAACAGTTCCCTGAATGTTTTAGAAGATAGAAAACTCGACAGTTCTAAAAGTGGATTAAAGGAAGTTGGGGGGGGGGGAGACCTGACAGCCATACAAGCCTTTCAAGAAGCAGAAACCGTCTTGTTTATATTCTAAGGACTTGTCTCCAGGCCTCAAAGTATCTGTCACATGCTGTTCAGCATGTTGTGGAAATCCTACAATTGCATAACCAGTTTAATTAAGACTAGAAGCTAGTGGTGCTACCTGTACCAAGTAATACCGGTTTTTCTGTTTCGCTCTCTTTCAACCATATAAAATCATGATCATTTTTATTGGAGATAAACACACAGCCGAGTGTTGTCTAAGTGAACAAACCTATGAAACAAAAACACATGGTGTCAGAGATACAAGAGAAGTATCGGTCCAGACAGAATAAATGTTTTGATTGGAGGGGTGAAGGATATGTGGGAGACAGCTATTTCAGAAAAAAAAGTCTGATTCCCATCAGTCTATTAAATTTCCAGTCTTGCCTCTTTCTTCTACCCCTTCCTCTCTACTCTCATCCTGTTGGGCCCCCAGGCAGGGATCAGAGCTGGCCAGGGATCTTTGTTAAAAGATTTGGAGAGGTTTCTTTAAACACACACACACACACACAACTGCATACTTAGGCCACCTTTGGGGACAACTGACACAACACCCCACCACCACGACGTACCTATTTCTACATGGGCAACTTTACCCCATGTCATTGAATATATTTAATAAATAATATATTATATATTATATAATATACATAACATGTATATATTATATAATATATATTCCTGTATATATGTATTATATATTATATAATATATTATATAGTACATAAATTGAGTGGGGGGTAGTGGGGGGGGGTATACACACTTTTACACACAGAAATCTGAAAAAAGCCACTTTGTGGGACAATGGGAATTTAAATAGAGAAATGCATGTTGGAACACGTAGACTACAACTGTAATGAAATCAGATTGGGGACAGTGATTTTTGTCCCCAATTGGAAAGCCATCTCCAATCAACTGGTGTGTATTCTGAAAAATGTCCCCTATTTTAATCAAAGTACAGGCACACGCGCGCACACACACACACACACACACACACACACACACACACACACACACACACACACACACACACAGATGTACTAATAAAGCTGACACAGGTAGAGACAACACACACAAATATGAATGAGGAGTGTTTAATAGAGTGGCAAAGAGATAAATCGAAATGAGGTGGAGTGAAACTTTGAAAGGAAAACAATGACAAATAGGTGTTACAGATAAAAGAAGCATGGAAACACTGGGTGTCAGCTGCACTGAAATGTAACAAAGACCAAACAGGGATGGTAGAGGCCCTGCTTTAGCAGCTGTTTAATATCAAGTATCAACACATCTGCACAAACGTAATTGCGCATGTTTTTACTGTTAAGTTTAAAGATGTGTAGGAGTTCTCTGATCCCTGGTGTTATCTCTCTTGTTGGTGCATCAGGAGAAGCAAGATGTTATCCTGTTGATCACGTCTGTCGTCTCTTTTGTCCTGATGTTATCACGCCATCACTTGTCGTGCCCTCAGGCCTTTGCTACTAGTGTACTATTCATGCTTCTTAACCTTCCTCACAAAAAAGAGCCTTAGCTGGCACTGGAGAAAAAAAAAAGGTCATATGGAAGACCAACATTATGCCAAAATGAATGGGGTATAAAGGGGCTTACAGGGACCAAATCAGTGTAATTTGTATATTGACTCTAGTTGATCACAGATTGTATTTCAAAGAGCTCTCTTGTTCACCCAACCTCTGCCATTACGCTAGCTTAGGCTTGTTAACACTTGGCATTGTTTCATCTACGCATGGACAGCTTGTCACCCTGCTGCCCTCTGTCCCTTTATCCCCCCGGCCTCCTGCGGGCCCTTGGCCCTCTGGCTCATAGCGGCACACTTCGACAAGCTGCTCCTTCTGTGGCACCACAAAGGCATGTCTCCTGGCGCTCATTCAAACCCATTCATCTGCATACAGGTGGTCCTCTATTTGCACACTGGGAGGCATGCTTCTGCTTCATAGCTCTCCATGTGTCTAGATTTAGCCTGGATGGGCGTGTGTGTGTGTGTGTGTGCGTGTGGCGGTGGGTGGTGGTGGGGATACTCATTCTTGTGGTATCACACACCAAGACATTAGCAGCAGAAACAACTCGTCTCTGCAACATGTTTCTGCTTGGACCATTCTCTGGAAAATCGCCATGGAGGCCGAGCTGTTTCAAACGTGCTGCACATAAGCTGACAGGGTATCAAAACAAGCAATAGGGACACACACACACACACACACACGCACACACAAACTAAAACAATGCTGCATGTGTGTGTGTGTGTGTGTCAGTAGGGGGTAAATGAGCCTCCTCCCTCCCTCCTGGACTAACACTGTCTCACTATTCAGACCACAGGAATCATTAACTCGCCCAGTCAACAGGCACACTTCCATCGTTCACTCTCTCACTGCCTCTCTGTCCTCCTTTCTGTCTCCCAGGGACTCTCACACACATGCCCACGCACACACAAACACAGCAGCACACAAAAGCACAAACAAGCCCCAGTGAAATATTTAACCACGCTACTCAGCTCACATTGCCTCTGCCATCATTTGTTACACTGTATCTCCTTGTCTGTCTCGCTGCCTGTTCTCTCGGCTCATCTGTTGTCTCTGCTGCCTTTCCTTCCTTCTCTTTCTTCTGTTCATCTGTTCAGTTATTTCCACGGAGCCCTCATCAGCCCCTGGCCAGAACATACCCAATGCAACTCTCCTCAATACTTTGCTTTCTCTTGTCTTTCACATTGTATAGCTTTTTTAAACATCACCCTTTCCCTTCCAATCTTTTTGATGCTTCGCTCCCTTTCAGTTCCTTCTCCCCGAGTGTCTTGATGTTGTCCAGTTTTCTTCATGCTTGTTGCCTCCTTGAATAATTTTCTCTTCTTATTCCTGTTTTTTTCTCTCTCCCAATTTCAACTACCTCAAGCAGTGCATTGGTTTGGAGAGAATCTATTATCCTCATTCATCCTCCCACCCTCTGTCCTCTTTATCTCTTTCTCTGTCTGTTTCTGTATTTTTTCCTCTTTCCTTTCCTCACTTGCTTCTGGCCCCAGCCCTATATTCATTAACATAGTGTTAATGATCCCAGATGGACTGACATGTACTCTATGGGGGCGAAGTGTGAATGGCTTCTTCCAAGGGTGTGTGTGGGTGGTTGTGTGCCTATGTGTGTGTGTGTGTGTGTGTGTGTGTGTGTTGTGCTTGTGTGTGTGTGTGTGTGTGTGTGTGGGCATGCACGGCTGTTGGGTACACATGTGCATAATCGTGTGTACATATGTGCATGAGCGTGCCTACATGCGTGCATGTGTGTGGGCACATGTGTTCATATCAGAAATTTTTTTTCTCCTGGCAGCAGATTGCTCTGTTGATGATGATAAGCATCTTTCATGACCTGCTTTTAGAAAGACAACAATAGAGCTGATCACACCACAGCCATTCGTGTTCATGGGGAATTTGTTCTGCATTTCAATAAAAAGTCAATGCAAAATGTCAATGGAGATAGTAACATGTCTGTGCTTCACCAAGGCATTAAAGTACTTTTTTTTTCTAAAAAAAAGTTCTTTTGACAAACTTGGACGGCTTTGAGAAAAGTTTCCCATTGTTTGATTGCTTAGATAGAGGCCAGTGCCTCTGCATGCAAGTCATATTGTTAAATTTCACATCTGTGGAAACAAAATAATTTAAAACTAGAATTTACCAGTGCAAAAATGCTGCACATCCTTGTGATCACTCAGCAGCTGATTTAATTTTGGTGTTAGTATTCTTTGCATTTGTTTTGATGGTTTTCAAGGTTTCAAGGCCCTTTAATTGTTAATTAAAGAAACTCTTGACGCAAACGTTCAGCGCAATCAGACGTCACACTTCACACTGATTTTATACCTGGTAGCTGGATGGCTAAAGACTGCTTAATGCCCAAAGCAACTGCACTGGACGTTTGTGTACTCACTTGCACCTCAGTTGAATAATGTCTAGAAACATTTAGTGCCACGGTGCATGTGTGAAAAAAGCATGCTGACAGTTCTCTCATCTAAGTAAGAGTAAAATAAGAAACCCTCAGCAAGTGATAGTAAAATACTAAACTATTCCTGGAACGGTTTCACTTCAGTCAGTGTAGCTCCTATTAAGAAAAGTCTAAATGCAATTACATTTTAAACGAGAAAGTGTTTGAGAATTTATGAGCATTTCGCAAGAGGCCCTCCACACATCAGTGTCCTTATGCGCCATGCAAAGAGAGAAAGGTCAAGGTCCATCAAGAAGGGTTTTTAACAGGTTTGGTGTATAAGAACTTGACCTGTTTTGCACAGAGCCTTGAGCTCAACCTCAGCCAACACCAGTGTGATGGATTGAACGCTGACTGTGAGCCAGGCCTTATCAGCACCAGTGCAGGATTTCACCAACGCCCATGTGGCATGACCTGAGTGATTCCGGCCTAAGTTTCCAAAATCCTTTAGAAAGCCACAATTCCACATTTTATTTTGTTCCTGCGTCAACATGCTTTCGACCATGTAAGTTGTTCATTAAGCAATATGGCTGCTTAATGATTAAGCAATATGATTTTTTTTACAAGGTGCACAGACATGCATGCTATGTTAAATGCGTCTCTGGATCGGTTCAAAGGATCAACAAGTTAGTGAAGGCGAGAAGTTAAAACCCTGCTCAAGTTTAGATTCAACTGATCCACATGCATATACACACACACACACACATACACACACACACACACACACACACACACACACACACACACACACACACACGCTCACACACACACATACACACATTCTGCTAAGGTTACAATGTTATAGATGCAAGGGCAGAGTGCATGTATGTGTGTCACGGATACCTTAGCATTCCTAAAATACATACACACACTTTGCCTGACCCCCTCCAAATATAGTTTATTGCACAAGTAGGATAAATCTCAGTATGCATGCACCATAAACACCCGTTCCCATCCAACTTCAGCCAAACAACAAAACATACCAAACAACTTTATTTTTTAATACTTCTCTGCAGTACATCTTTCTCTCTCTCTCTCTCTCTCTCTCTCTCTCTCGTCTCTCTCTCTCTCTCTCTCTCTCTCGGTGCTTCTTTTTTTTTCTCAGTAAGTTGTTCAACCCTGTCACACTGTTCCCTCTGCCTCCTGTCCTGTCTCTCTGTTCTTTCTTTGTCTATCACTGGCATGGTCACGCTCATTGCATAATTGCACAGTTGCTTAACTATTGAGACCACGCAGTCTGGCACTTGCCATGTCAGGAGCCAGTCCCTTTTCCCTTCTAAATGTAAGCACACTCAGCACAGACCCTCATGAACACAGATGCACAAAATCAATTGCTGACCTTGCCTGAATCATTATCTCTGCATCTTTTTTTTTTCCTATTGAGAGGAAGCGTGGCATAAAGCTAATGTGCTACTACAAAAACACCTGTGAATGCAATTACAGAAAGCCACTTCTACCCACACTCATCCGTTCAGCCACACACCTAGAATTATTATGCTTTTCTTTGTGCTAGATTTTGTGTGCAATTTTTTTTGTTGCACTTTCTGTAATCATATAGCTTACCAACAGATCCCTACAATCATACTTTGCAAATACAGATAATTACAAAGAGTTCATAGAGGAACCGCTCAGAATTAGCGTGCAGATGTGATTCTTGAACAGATCGCCTAACGAGAGGCTGAAAATCAATTTAGTGAGCACAGTTCATTAATAATTGATGTTCTCTAGTCAAACAGGACATGTGCATTTTTTTTGTGTATTCGTATGTGCAGCTGTGGGCAAAGAGTGGTCACCATGGTGATCTCCTTAACCAGGGTCTTCTAAATGACACAAGTGGGCGGTAGAAAAGTCGCACACATATACACATTGGCTTTGCTATTTTAGTGAGGACTTGTTATTGCCGGTGTGTTACTACAGTTATTTCCCTGCAAACCTACAGCTACAGCAGGGCCACAAGTAACCACACAAGGGCATTTATATAGTATCATTTAAATTTAGATAGGGTGACTAATGACAGGGTGAAGTAGTGCTGACAGTTATCTTCACTCAGGGCTTATTCTGATATATTTTGACTGTGTGTCTAAGAAAAAGGAGGATTTATCGAATTGTCTTCATAAAGAAAAATGTCCTCATTAGATCAGTGAACTCAGTCCCTGTAAGAGTGCAGGCGCTTAACCAGACCACATGCAAACACACATACAGACATGCTCAGAGGTTTTGATGGTTTATCCTTGGCAGATGGAAACATGCACAGCATGTTCCTGAGGGATTTTCCATATTGCTGGCAAACCTGATCAGGACAGGGTCATCCATACACACAGATAGGCATGTTGGTGATTTATGGATTTGCAGGGACTGAAATGATCCAAATTACGTAAGCGTGTGCAGGTTGTGCATCCAGTTTTCTGATCAGAGTGCGTGATGGGGTGAGGGAAGATCAGGTCATATCTTGGAGGTTATAGGCAAAATAAAAACAGGCAGAGAGGGAAGGATCAGTGGTGGTGGTGGTCTCCTCCCAAGCTTTTAACAGCTAACAGATGGTCTCCTCCACCAAAATGGACTAACAGAATCAAATACCATGATTCAGTTAGACACACGCACAGACGCATTGATCCTGCAGGGGAAGAGGCTCATGGGGATATGAAGGATGTTTTCGAGATTGATCATTTTTAAGGAAAAAAGAGGTTCTTTTGGAGGAGCCATTTCATCAGGGACTTTACTCAACCAAACAAAATGTTCTTCTGATGTGGGCTTTTAGAGGACTGCCGGGAAGGAATAAGCTCAGAACTGAGACATCTTAGTCACTGGATGGTGCGCAGTTAGTACAGCCCAAAAATAAATGAGAAGCATAGCAGAAGTATGCAGAAAACATATCACTTGCTCATATGATTATGACAAAGGCTTTTAAAGCTAGAACTCAGTTACAAAGAAAACTGAAAGTTTAGACTGGTGCGTTAAAGCAAGAAGAATACTTTTGATCACTGCTATCTGCATCAGCTGGCTGGCCAAACCTATAGAAATATTGTAACAGATTTAACATTTGGAATCAAAGACTCTTGGATTTGGGTGGAGATTTAGCCCCATAGTTAGTTGAGGATTATTAGAAATTAAAAAATATTAGAAATCCAATTTATCTACACAGACACATTTCATATTTGGAGTTTGAAAGTTAGGTTTTAATGGAATAAAACGCTTTGTGAATGAACAATTAAAGTCTGCTTTCTCCTCCTTCACTAATAGTCAACAGTGAAGTACTACTGAGCCAGAAGTCACATTAGCTGGGATACGTGCAAAGGGCAAGTGAGGGGGTTATCCAAAGGACAGTCAAAGAACAGTACCAGATGAGATTACTTGGCCTGTATTGTTGCTCTTACACGATTAAAGCCAATCACATTACTGCGCTCACGTCTACAGGGAGGATAATGTATAGTGAGGAGGCACACTAAGTCTGGTTATAACAGGCTTACAGTTATTAAAGGCTATGAACTCAGGGGCACTATGGATCAGTGCACTGACCTCCCAATATTTATTCTGCAATCCAAAATCTCACTTCATAATTTTGATTTCAACATGAGACAGAACAGGTGGGAAAATGGAGACTGAATCCTGAAAACTGATTTTAGGGTCATCTCAGTACAAATGGGACCCCAGCTCTCTGCTGCTCTGCTCTCCCTCCCTAGAATAAATCTCTAATCTCATTATTGGATATTATATGTAAGTGGGTTAACATCAGTGGCTATGCCTATTACAGGGATATGTGCGTGTGTGTGTGTTTGTACAATGAGTGTGATTGCAGCTCACTCTACAGTGTGTTTTAGTAGGAAGACACCACGGAATATGTCAGTACATTGGCCTAAATCAGTCAAGAAACATGTCAGATTTGGAAATGATTGTGGTGCAGAAAAAAATTATTTATCACTTATCAGCATCATAGCAGAGTGATTGTCTGGAGGCTGGTGCTTTCCTTTAGATCGTTTGTATGAGTACTTCATTAACACAATTAACCCCATCTACCGTTTCCAGTTTTTAATTCTTTTTTAGTTTGTGTACAGTAGTAGAAAGTAAAAAGTAGAATGGGAAACAGAGCCTTCAGCTGTCAGGCCCAACTTCATGGCATATAGTCAACAAGATGCTGGAAACATTCCAGAGATTTTGGTCCAAATCTGTGCAGATCTGTCAGCTGCACATCCATGATGATAAATCTCCAGTTCCACCACATCCTAAAGGCGCTCTATTGGACTGAGATCTAGTGATTGTGGAGGTCATCTCAGTTGAATGAACACATTGTCATTTTCAAGAAACCAGTTTGAGAAGATCAGAGCTTTGTGGAGTTGTGTATTACTGCTGGAAACAGCCAGAAATATTTATTTAGAAGACAGGCACTCTGGTCATCTTTGGGTCAGCAATAATACTCAGGAAGGCTGTGGGATTTAAACGATGCTCAGTTGGTACTAAGGGGCCAACGTGTGCCATGTGAATATCCCCCACACTACTACACCACCAGCGGCAGAACTGTTAGAATATAATTGTTGGTTATAATGGTTATTGGTTACAGTGGTTACAGTGGTTACATGGCTGCAGCGGCACGGCTGCCTCACTAGCCTGGACCCTTAAGTGTTTCGTACTCAACACAAAAACCTTCTTTTGTATCTTTACTGAAGAAAGCAAAATACAAAACATAAAGGAGAATTTTGACCTTTCTAATTTAACTCAGTTTTACAGTGCATAGTACAGTGTAGTGTAGGCCAAAAACTGTTGGTCCTGTGACTTCTGGTACATTTCTCATTTCCTACAAGTATACAAGGACATTACGACATCACAACCATCAAATTATTCTACAAATTAGTCACTGATTAACAACACTATTGCAAACAGAATTACTTATAGTTACTAAATTTGTATTTCCAAACGTATACTGCTATTTTAAAAAATGGCTACAACAGGTTATTTGAGTTACTGTTGTCTTCCTATCAGCTCAATGTAGTCTGGCCATTCTCCTCTCATCTCTGGAATCAACAAGGCATTTCACTCAGAAAACTGTTGCTCACTGGATATTTCCTCATTTTCAGGCCATTCTCTATAAAACCTAGAGATGGGTGTTTGGGAAAATCCCAGAAGATCAGCAATTCTTGAAATACTCAGACCAGCCCATCTGCCACCAACAACTGTGCCACGTTCAAAGCCACTTAAATCACATTTCTTCCCCATTCTGATGCTCAGTTTGACCTTCAGCAGGTTGTCTTGACCATGTCTACTGGCCTAAATGCACTGAGTTGTTGCCATGTGATTGACTGATTAGATATGTGCATTAACAATCAGTTGAACAGGTGTACCCAATGAAGTATCCAGTGAGTGTATACAATATCCATATTAAGCCATTCTGTATGTTTAGTAGATAGAATGTAAGACCTCTTCGTGTATTTTCCTATACTTGAGAATTATCACATTTTGTCTGGATACATTTTTAAACTTAAGAATCTGAGTACTTCTTTCATTTCTTTCATAAGCAAATAATATGAGGTGCCATCTTTTTCTTATCTGTTAGTAGCAGATTGGTACTTGCAATGTAATGTAATGTCTTCATACCAGTATATCTTTCTATGTAGCATGTTTTGTCTGTGGGTCTGGAAATGTATTACTGCAAACTATTGCTGTTTAAGTTAACCTCCTTGACCTTTAGCATTACGTGGTCTAAAAGACAACACTGGTACAGATTTAAATGAAACGTTACCTCTCTGAATCAGGTTGTACTGCTGGCTTCTGATACTGTGTGTTATAGTGGCTTAAAAACAGAGAGAGGTAAAATGTAGCAAACTTTTCATTTTAATAAAATAAACTTGCTGAATGATATGAATTCCCAATTAATCAGCGAACCCCTCTGGCTCCAAAAAAGCTTTCAAGTCAGTTTCTCTCAGGGTTGTCATCTTCTGCAAGGTGTGTCTGCTAGCTGATAAGCAAGCAAATGGCAAACTGCCTTTGCAATTTCAGATATTTGGATTTTTGATATCATATTTTCTTATAATTCAAAAGACAGAAGTAGTGTAGTTTGGGAAGTCCATCACACAGTGATGTGCCTTTGTAAGCTATACGGTCAGTAAAGGTGTTGATTGTTTTCTTTGTTGTTTTCTCGCTGTTCTCAGAAAAAAAAATCTTAATTGCAGTCCTCCATTGTGGTTTGCTCACTGTGGTTCAGGGCTGTGCTCATGTGCTCTCACAACTCTCACAAACACACGGTCATGCAACCAATCCCTGTAGTTTTGCACCACCTTTTTGCTGGCCTCCACTCCATCATGAATGCCCTGGAAATAATTCCCTGACTACAAATGGCTGCCAGCAGGGTTGCCAGTTCAATTCCCACCAGCTGTTTGTCTTGTATGTCTCAGCAGAAGCATGACGGAGAAATGGCGAAGATATACAATAGGCCAGCTCTGGCATTTCTAATTACAGAGCAGGACACAGCAGAGAGATGGCCATTAATGTTCAGACTGACTGCTATAATTACAATCAGGCTGGATTCAGCCTGGTATAGGCAGGACCCGTCTATAGGGCCGAGGTGTTAAACCACCCATGGCTCTTATTAGAGGACATGGGCTAATGAGTGCTCTCCACACATACGCCAGCAACACATAAAACACATACACACAGTGTCCAGAGTTCACTGTGCTTTTACTGCATTCTGGCAAGCTTAATTTCACACTTTTGCTTCCAGTGACACACACACACACACACACACACACACACACACACACACACACACACACACACACACACACAGATGCCCGCACCCTGTGAAGGGAGTGATTTTAAATAGAGGTATTATGACTAGAGCTGGGAAAAGGCCAATTAAGAGTGTGTGATTTTAATTATTCCATCCATTTTACTGTGCGCTAGTCAACGAAGGACCCGGAGAGCACGGGAAATGAGCGTGAGGGAGACATTTAAAGAAGAAATAAAATGGTGGAAATAGGTAAGAGAGGAAATGTTTTCAAAGATACGAGGAAATTGGGATATTTTAAAGAGAGAGAGAGGCGGAAAGCAACAGAAGGAGGGAGGAAAAAAATACAGCGGAGCAGGAAAGTGGGAAAGGGCGAGGAAAGTAACATGAGCCGTGTCTTGATAAAGCCAAATTTATTTTGGAGGGTAACAGAAACAGCTCCGTGTCACTACGCAGATCTACACACTGGGGAAGAAGAGGAACAACCAGGCCCACTGCTAAGTTGGACATGCCGACTGGGTTCAAGAGAAACAGCAGCACAGAAATGACAGATTAGACATGGGCAATGACAAGTGAAGACAATTTCAGCAGTAAACAGAGCCAGAAAGAAAGAAGTGAGGGAAATGAAAGAATGGACCAAAAAGCTTTCTCAGTTGTCTGAAGAAGCCAGATGAAGCCAATTACTTCATAACATTTATGTCTCTCCTGCACAAACCAAAATGTCAGAGCCAGAATTGACAGCGAGAGTGCACATGGGCAGAGTCAACATACTGTACATCACACAAGTGCTAATAAAAAAAAATGACAGAAAGAGAAGAAACTTGTTCATGTCAGTTTGAAATGTACATAATGTCAATGAAATCACTGTCTTTTGACGGATACACCCAATGCAACCTCACTGGGGTTATTGGTCTCTGGGGCCTGGGTGGTGTTTTTCAAACTGTTTGGGTGGAGCGCAAATGCTTTGGGATTGAGCCACAGGGTGTTTCTTGATCTACATCAGTGAGCTTGTTGGCACCATCAACGCTGTTTACTTTTCTGTGGTGAATGACTAAATGTGTGGACATACAGCAGTCTAAATAAGACCATCATCACTCAGATTGTCTGCCTGACCCAATTAAGAATAGACTGGAGGAAAAAAAACACATGCATGTGTGTACACATACAGTATGTCCAACTTCTCGGTGTTCGTCCAGAATGCCTGGCCCGACCTACATCTTACAGTCTATAGTGTCAGACAGTAGGCTAAGCCCTACTTATGAACAACATTACGGACACCTACTGCAGCTTAAAGGATCCTGGTCCAGTGCCATCAGAACAGTGTTAATGCAGCTGTCGGAGAAAATTACGGTTGTGCATTTGCAAGCTGGGAGAGAATTAAGTGGAAAGATATTCAGTGGACAATCTGTATTTAGGGCAGTTTAAAAAAAAAAAAATTCAACACTGATCCTTGTGTCTTAATGCATTGTCCAGCCCAGTACAGGCTCCACAAATTAAGGACGAGTCATTACACTGAAACCCGGACCGGACTGCATCAGGAGGATCAGACAGATTCAGACAGGCTAGATTTAATTGACAGAATCCTGAGAGAGAGAAAGAGCAGACAGTAAGCACTGTCTCACACATTTCCTTGTTTTTGTCAAGCTGAGCTGTGAAGAAATTAAAGGATTGGAGAAATTTATCGGACATAGACAGATGGGCATAGGAATGAAAGCAGGGGCAAGTGAAGGGTCACAGATTTTGCCTCGCTTCCTACTGGCCAAACGATCTAGGTTACCTTGGCAACAGCAGACACCGCTGGGGTTTATTATGAGGTCTATATGGTATAGAACTGGTGATTTATTCAAATAGTCCACACTGCCAATGCACTACAATATTAAAAGTTTGGTTTTGTAATAGCAAGAAACACGTACGTGAAGAAAGTCTCGTTTCACGTTAACCTGGTGCATGTACCATTGCCCTTCTCAGTCACATGCTCAGGTGTACGTGCTTTAGGTCATGGCAAGCTTAATAATATATGAGTACTATTACCCAGTTGTGTGTGCACCTTGTTCAAGAGCAGATAAGGAAGTCATAGGAAAAAAAGATATAAAGCAAGAGAACGCGAGCCTGTGCACCTGCACAACTGTTATCGTGACTCAATAAAATTTTTATCTCACAACTGTATGCGCAAAGTTCACCTGTGTTTCTCAAGACTGGACTTTGAAAGTTAGGCTGTTCTGTCAGAACAATGTGAACTGAAATCCCATCTCTGGAAGGTTTCTTGTTGTGTGTCTGTGAACTCACACAGAGACAGGCACAGCAATGCTCTCAAGGTTCACACAGGCACTATTGTCCCTTCATCAGACCACCATTGTCTCTGTTTTTGCATCGAGTGCACATTGCACTTTTTGCAGCAGTGTGTGGAACCACCCACTAGTACATAATAAAGGCATGTGCGAGCATGATGGCGAAAGAAAGAAAGACGCCCATTGGACCTTTGTCCGATCACACCTCATAACAGGTGACATCATGCCTGCTGGTAAGGCAGGCCACTGATACTACACTATTTACATCACCAGAAACACTGCTCTTGTTTACCTCACCATATGCTCTCTCATCTGACTCAACCATTAATGTGCTACAGAGTCCTTTGTCATGCCATGGTGTGGTCAGCATTATTCCAGGCACTGAAATTTGAAGCCTCCTGCTAAGTGTTACAGTCTGTGATACTGGTTTAGTATTCCCACTCTAGTAAACCTGATAATTGTAGCTTGCATGTTCCTGTTTGCATAGCCTTTGTAAATGGAGTTTTGACGCGGTTTCAGGAGACAGCAGACTGAGCAGAATAAACAGTGAAGTGCAGTAAATCTGTGAAGCAGCAGCATGTTAAGAGTCCTACAAAGAAGTATGAATTTTCCCTGTCATATCGCACCTTTCTGCCGTAATGCTCAAGGCCAAAGTGAAAGACGTGATGGTATTTCAGCACAAAAAGATGCTCTTCTTTATCATATAAAAAGAATGACTATGATTTAAGGGGAAAGTCAAGGTTTTTATCATTTTGACATGTAGTTCTCAGTTCTCTGCTTAGAAACTCCCAGCCAGTAATTACATTATGATATAAGCCATTAAAGAAATGGAAATGTTTGTTTCTTACACATTTCATCAATTTTGGTACAGATTTAGCAAAAATGACATTCAGAAATGTACATTTTTGAGCTTCACAGGCACTAATAGTTAGATTTTACCTTCAGAGAAAGTCAGACAAACGGTGGCGTCCTACACTTTGTGAACTCTTTTTCTGAAGCCTTCACTTGGGAATTCTGACAGTTGCCAGTCTTGATGTTTGAAACCAGAGGTGAAGAGTGAGTGATGGCTCTGACAGAATAAAAGGACACTGCACGCTCATAAAGTAGCCGCTTGTCAATCGCACTTTAGGACTGCCCAAAAGCGTTCCTTGCTTGATTAATCTATTTTATTCCAAATAGTACTATGATTCACAAAAAAGAATCATCATCATCAAGGTCATAAACAAACTGAGCACTTGCACAGCTTTCCTGTGAAATTCTATACATTCAGGTCTTGCAACCAGAAGAATCATTCCCTACTGGCCACTAGAAAAAATGCAAGCTTCACCTTCATTGGCTGCTGCCAATATGCTTATCTCCCAAAATGTCAAACTATTTCTTAAAACGTATAAAGACTAATAATTTTTTTATTACTTACTGCAGAACTTAGACCAGTTCTGTTTTGGCAGATATTATGTGCGTTAATTAAGAGTCACACTTAATCTCTGTAGGCAACTGTAAAGCCATCCTCATATATGCATTGCACCACTGAACCTACTGAACTTATGTGGTAGTGCTACATGTGAGCACATAAATGCCAATTAAGATATTAAACTGTCTTGGTCCTGCTCCCATTTTCAGCTCATTTAATATCTAACACATTTTATGTGGACAACCTCCTTTAAGTGTGCTCATGGGATCAAAGGCAACTGCAGACAAAGTCCTGACCTGATTCTCCCAACACTGTCCGGACTTCGTTTGTGAAAACAGCTTAAGTCTACCATTACAGGAGCTAGTATGGCCCAGCTTTGTATTCTAGGTCAAGGGAGATCAAAGTCTATGCTCTTTCCTTATCCCAATCATTTTATGTCCCCAACAATCGCCCAGTCTGTTTGGTTTTGCTGTAGTTTCCTCGTGCCACAGAGGCCACTGTGGCTGTCAGAAATCTGTTTGTTTCTGCTCAGTGATGAAACTGAGCAGAATTCTGCTTTTGTCCGAAAGAAAACAATTAGATTAGTGTGTGAAGGGGTAGTGGGTGGGTGGGTGTAACACAGTGAGAAGAGCAGGCATTCAAGGCTGTAACTGAACAAACTCATTTACTGGCCATT
>JAMQGT020003667.1:0-13380 GCA_024447675.2 Pterophyllum scalare | reverse complement strand
TTTATGTCACCTATTCGTTCAGTTACGTATTGCTCCTATAAAAATTTGTTTGGGCATGACAGCCTCAAAATGCGGTCGTCCCTGGATTTAAAACAAAAAAGTGGAATAGTTATTTTATATGTTATTAATGAATTTTAAAAATGGATTCTGAATTTCACCAATCAGCAAAGAGAAGGAAGAATAGAGATCATATTTGACCACCTAGTTGCTGCCTTCTGGAAGCCTAAGGTGGTCTGAGAGGTTGAAACACAAAAATTGAAAAAATAAGTCAACTTTCTCTCAAAAAATCCATTAAATCAGCAATATGCTTGAATAGCACTGAACAATTAAGAGTTTGAATAAATATCCCAATTAGCAAAGCATAAAAGTTGCACTGAGTCCATACTGTATATCTGATGATTGTATTTGTTGGACTTTTAAAAAATAACTTCAGCATTTCTTATGATTCACATTTGAAGTACATTCCACTTTGCAAGAAAAGAAGGAAAAAAAGAACACATTATTTAGATGAGTTCTTAAATTATCAATCTCCAAAGTAATATGAAGTAATCCAAAGCGATCGTTTATCAATGTATAATGAATGTCACTGGCTCCTTATATGCGTTTAATGTTGACATAGATGATGTTGTCATCACTGGTGCAGGGAACCGAGGTCTGTGCATCACCTTTATGGCGTTTACTGTGAGCCTGTAAGATGAAGCATAGAAACACAATAAACACACACATAAATATGGGAAAAATGCATCATTTTTCATTCACAGGAGATAAATGTTTGTTATTGTGATATATGTTGTGGACCAATGTGTTGGACTTATCGTACCCGGGTTTTGTTGGTCTTCTTGATGGAGGCGTAAACACCAGCTGCAGGATGAGCCTACACATTGAAGATAGCCAGAGATAGTGTGTGAAAACATTTAATGTCAAAATTCTCTGTGATGAACCTGAACCACACCAAACTCTCATCCATGTCTTTATGGAGCAGCCATGTTGGAACATCCCCAAACTGTTCCCACAAAGTTGGGAGCATCAAATTGTCCCAAATGTCTTGGTATGCTGAAGCATTAAGAGGTCCTTTCACTGGAACTAAGGGGCCGTGCCCAACTCCTGAAAAACAACCCCACACCATAACCCACCATACTCCATCCTTTTCCAGCTGAGGTGCTGATTTTCATGCCAGCAGCTTCACAATCAGCTGCGAATCGCTCAACTCCAAGCTGAAGGCCATCACCTGATGAAGCCAACAGGGGTGCATCATCTGCAAAAAGCAGAGGTGGACCTTAATTTGTGCAATGGTGTGCAGTCACAAGTACTGTTCTCCTGGCAACCACCAAACCCAGCTCATCCATCAGATTGGCAGATGGAGAAGTGTGATTCATCCCTCCAGAGAGCTCGTCTCCACTGCTCTAGAGTCCAGTGGCGGCGTGCTTTACACCACTGCATCCAACACTTTGCTTTGAGCTTGGTGATGTAAGGCTTGGATGTAGCTGCCATGGAAACCCATTCATGAAGCTCTCTACACACTGTTCTTGAGCTGATCTGAAGGTCACATGAAGGTTGGAGGTCTGTAGGGATTGACTCTGCAGAAAGTTGATGACCTCTGTGCACTATGACCCTCAGCATCCACTGACCCCACTCTGTGATTTTACATGTGGCCTACCACTTCATGGCTGATTTACTGTTGTACCCAATTGCTTCCACTTTGTTATAAACCCACTAACAGCTGACTGTGGAAATTTCAGGACTGGACTTGTTCCACAGGTATCATCCTGTCACGGTACCACTCTGGAATTCACTGAGCTACTGAGAGCGACCCATTCTTTCACTGATGTTTGTAGAAGCAGTCTGCATGCCTAGGTGCTGGTTTATACACCTGTGGACATGGAAGTGACTGGAACACCCGAGTTTAATCCTGTGGAAGGGTGAGTGAAGACTTATTGTATAATAAGAAACAAGTGTAATATGCACTGATGTGTGATCTCACCCTGCCATGAATGGTTCCTGGTCTACTGCAGAAATGTACACTCTGAGGCTTTTTAAGAGTTTTTTGCATGTAAAGCACTGATACCTAAAATAAAGTCATATAATAGCCACAGAGAAATTTACCACAGAAGTCATCCATGTATTTTAACATTAGAATATTTGATTTAAAAACTTACAATTTCATCACTCTCTTGTGTTTTGCCCCCTAAAAAGACAAAAGAGGTCAAATTTAGGTCCAACAGTTAAAATCACCCCCCCCCCAAACGAGGTGTTTCCTTACTTTTGGTTCTCCTCCATCCAACGACTGCCATGATTATGAAAAGCACTACGAAGCCAGCAGGCAAAATGAGCAGCATGGTGTTGGTTTGAACTGCAAAATTATTAATTTAAATATTAATGAAACATACATGGCATACGGAATTAACCAGTTTTCTAGCTTAATGTTAGCTAGGATAGCATTAGCTTGTTAAGAGTACTTGTCCTGCCATGGTGTGCTTTAATCCAGTAAAAGCAGGGATCCTCAAATCCAGGCCTCGCGGTCTGGTGTCCTGCAGGTTTTACATGTGTCCCTCATCCAACACACCTCAATCAAATGGCTGAATTACCTCCTCAGTATGCAGTCAAGTTCTCCAGAGTCCTGCTAATCACTTCTATATTTGAGTCAGGTGTGTTGAAGCAGAGACACATCTAAAACCTGCAGGACACTGGACCTCGGGGCCTGGATTTGTGGATCCCTGCAGTAAAGGTTACCTCTGTGCATCACTGATTTTAGCTCTTTTGCCAAGCCTTCTCTTTATTCTGTCCTGATGTTTCTTATGTACTGAAACATCCTTCGAATACACAGGCAGGAGGATTGAAGGAAGAGGAGGCATTTTTTTAAAGATGTTTACACTGTACCTGTGTTTGTGTTGTCTTCCTTTTCTGTGGTTGATTCAATGCTTGTCATGGATGATTTAGCTGTGACGGATGAAGCGGTAGTTCCTGTTGTAGTTGATGGAGCACGTGTTGATTTGGCCACATCTGCTGTCGAGCTGTCTCCTGAAATGGTATAAAAGATAAATAACTCAGAAAATACATCAGAATTATCATCCACAGTCATTAAACGTTTAATCATATTCTCACTTGTGTCTCACTCAAATAGGACAAATAGACCAGGTGATTTATTTTTGTTGGATAAAGGCAAATATTTGATTGAACTGCAGAGAAATTATAGGTCAAGGAGACAACTGGACCTCAACCACAGCAGAAAATTCTCGCGCTAGCATAAATGAACCAGCAGACATGACTCAGTGAAGGGATCAAAGGTTCAGGTGTCGTTGAATTTTTTAACTTTCACTGCATATATACCCCCCCCCCAGGTGTAAGCGCAGGGCAAGAAAACATAAATAAGTACTCACTGTTAGTAACAAACAGGTCAGCTTGAGAGTCGATAACTAACTGCTCTGATCTGAACTGTCTGCAGGAGTAACGACCTGCATCCTCAGCTGTGAGCTTCTTTATAACCAGAGAACAGTCTGCTGTAACACTCAGTCTGAGTGATTTGGATCCAGCATCTTTGTGAATCTGTCCCTGTTCAAACAGAGTTACTGTTGCATCGATTCTTGAAGCGCCAAAGAGCCACGTAGTCCCGGAACATCCATCATGGTCGTTTTTCCCATTTTCACAACGCACAGTGACTTCGCCTCCAACTTCACCATGTAATTTGTTATACTGTTGAGTTACTGCAGTTGACAGAAATAGAAAAACAAAAATTATAAAATTAGACCCAAATACAGATTTTATCTGATATGTAGTGATTATTTTTATATTAAATTTTTTATTTTTACTTGATTGAAGAATATGCTAAGCTCATGTTAAGTAAAAAGAGCAAACAGCTGACTTTTACCTCCAGAACTATCATTACTAATATTAATAACAGTTTTGATATATATATATATATATATATATATATTAAACATGTTTCTTTACCTGTAAATGGAAGCATCATAAACAGACAAATTTGAAATAATCTGAATTCAGCCATCGAGCTTCTTTCTCTTCTTTGTCACAGCCTTCACTGTCAGCGTCTCTGTAAGTCGAGAACTCGTGAAGAAAAGCGTGGAGTCCCACCTACTGCCTGTCCCCTCCTCATTGTGACTGTAGTTATTATTAATGTAGGACAAGTATATTCGTTTCCTCAGTTTTTACACATGTAGAGGTGATAAAGTGAACATACATCCTTTTTCAACCAAACAGACACTCGAGACTGACTTTATTGTTGCAGGTTTTTAAATAAAAGTTTCGTTTCCTGCTCAGGCCACAGAACACTTCCTGTTCACTACCATATATAAAAGTTATCATGACTTAATCATATCATGAGGTCATTTTTATTCAACCTCTAAAATTAATCTTGTCCACAGTCCAAGTAGAATTCAACATTTTATTGGTGTGATACATCCATCCATCCATCCATCCTTCTATCCGTCCATCCATCCGTCCATCCATCCATCCATCCTTCTATCTGTCCGTCCGTTCATCCATCATAGGGCGAGAGGCGGGGTACACGTTTCCTCAGATTACTTTTTTCTGAGAACTAAGAAGGACGTGTTTTTCTGATGATGTGACTGCAGCTGCAGAGCTCTGGAGGTGTTACCCACAAAGGACC
Organism: Pterophyllum scalare; assembly: GCA_024447675.2. NCBI lineage: Eukaryota > Metazoa > Chordata > Actinopteri > Cichliformes > Cichlidae > Pterophyllum > Pterophyllum scalare. The sequence goes on along the minus strand of JAMQGT020003667.1, from coordinate 8,756 downwards.
AGAATAAACATCAGGTGTGATCAACTCACCGGTGTCACTTCTAGTTTATTTTACATTACGTGAGAATCACAAATCAATAATTCACAACTTTTAAATCTAAAAATCAGATTCAGGCATACATTTAAGCATAGATTTAAGGACCATTCAATGAAATTAGATATTGATGCTCAGAGAAGCAGATCATGTTGTGTGATGTAGCAGGAAGTCTTAAGACTCTTCAGTCAGTTCAAACCTGTTTATTTTAAGTTGCTGCTTCAGCTGTGTTGGGGGGGGGGTGTTCATATCATGGGTCCTCTTTTAATATTTCCTCTGCTCTGCACACAACCTCTGCACTCACCAGATGTCAGGTGTGTGTGTGTGTGTGTGTGTGTGTGTGTGTGTGTGTGTGTGTGTGTGTGTGTGTGTAACACTTGACTTGTAGAGAAACTGAGTTCATTTAAGTTGGTGTACTCTTAAAGCATAAACAGCTTCTAATATTTGGTCATTTGTCCTGAAGTCCAACTGTATCATCTGTAACGTGTTGTGTCCTCTGGAGGGCAGCAGATAGAAACACAACACAACTGTCTCTGTAGTCATCCAGTAAAATGGCAAACTAACAAGGTCTTTGTTTAAAAATGCTCTCTATATGAGCAAAAATAAAACAAACACCTGTAGCATTAATTTGACATCGTGTGTACATCATACACAGCTTACATACAAAAATCAAATCTCAGCCTATCCCAGCCATCATAGGGCGAGTGGCGGGGTACACCCCGTACAGGTCGCCAGCCAATCGCAGGGCTAATACAGAGAGACAGACAACCATTCACACCTGTGGGCAATTTAGAATCACCAGTTAACCTAACCCCAGTAACTGCATGCCTTTGGACTCATCCCTGACACAGTGAGACTGCATCATAACGCAATCACGTTACAATAAAAGCTTCATGGTTGGTATCTTCTGAATCATCTGGAGGGTGTGGGTAAGCTAAATGGAGCTGCAGCTCTCGTTCTCAATCTCAAAAGTGAATTTGCCGAATTAGAACAACTCAGGTAAAGAGCACACCTGTGGCCTGCTGACTTTAGAAGGTGTAATTTGCTTTATTTCAGCTCCATTCTACATTTGAGCTGCTCCTTCAAGTGACAATCATAATTGATTATCCATGAGTTCATAGATCATTTTGTTCCTCCAGTCACTCATGGATTCATTTTCTTATATGCATGTTTTTCTTCCATCTAAATGAGACAAAAATTGGTGCCCTTGTTGCTCACATGACGGGAACAGCACACAGTTTAACATCTGAAGGGTTGAGGATGAGGCTGTCACATGGTGACAGATCATCTTGTGAAACTCCGGGCGGAAGAGTGAATCGGAAGTGCTGCAGAAGGGTGGTGAAGAGGATCAGGAGTTCCATCCTGGCCAGACTCTCCCCGGGACAAATCCTGCTACCTGAAATGGAAAACAAGCAATATAGTAGATTTCATCTGAGAGTGGACTGAGTATTGGCAAGAAGGTTACAAACCTGCAGAAAAGGCAATGAAGGCATCGCGCTTGAAAAACTTTCCATCTTTGTCCAGGAAGTGTTCCGGATAAAAAGTGTTTGGCTTCTCCCATTCACGCTCATCAGACAGAACGGACATCAGGAAAGGATACACCGTTGTCCCCTGTGGAATACACAAACCCAACTTTCTATTTCTATTCAAAGGATATTATTGTTTTCACGTCACTTAAAGCAAAATTACCTCTGGGACAAAATGAGTCTTCGGTGAAAATATACTTAGAATGAAAATGCCAGAATAATTTTTTTTTATTTATCTGATAATTACACACCTTTTTCACACCAGTGTTTTTTTTAGTAATCAAACCTTTTATTATTTGTTACGCTTATAATAAACGCATGCTTTCAGCGCCAATAAATTTGACCTTCTCTATGAAGTGACCCCTGAAGATGATGTCTCGGGCAGTTCTGTGAGGAAGCCCCAGGGCAGCAATGGCAGTTAGCCTCTGCGTCTCGTGGATGACGGCGTTGGTGAAAGGCAGGTCTACCCTGTCTCTAAACCGCATCTCGACGGTCTCCTATTACCCTCCTCAGCTCCTCCTGGACCTTGTCTGGAAGACGACCGAGGCCCGAGGATAAAATCATTTTTATTTCAGTGTAAGAAAGAAGCAGTTTTTTTGGTTTCAGTCTGAACTTCGATAAATCCTTACCCTGTATCTTTGGGTACTTGGCCATAAGAAAAAGTCCCCATTTGAGAGTACGTGATGATGTTTCAGTGCCACCAACAAACAAATTAATTACCGTCATCAAGAGGTTTTCATGGTGGAAATGACTGGTGGTAATCCCAGATTTCTGTATATGAAAATCAGGAGTTATTTAACAGCTGAAGCTTTGAGATTACATTGACTCACATGGTGTTAGACATGAAATCTGCATTCTCAGCTTTGATAAATGACGTGTTTCTCACCTCCAGATTTTCTTGCCGGACCAGAAAAGCATCCACGAAGCCTCTGCACATATTTCGATTGAAAGTTTCTCTTAAATGACTCAACAATTTCAACTGGTGCTTCCTATTAGCAGCAAATGATTTTTTGAATAGTTTTGGGTGAGAAAACCATTTACCAATCCAGGGGAACAGGTTATAAAGCTGTTAAAAAACAAATGTGTGCATGTTACTATTTAACAGGGAAAGCAGATTTTTTAAAAACCAGTTCTTGAGTAGAATTAATATGCTCGGCATAAAGTTTGTAAAGACATATTTTTGACAATTAATGTGTTTAAAAATTGTTTGAAACCTTTAAAAATTAACATAATATGAAGTAACAGTTGTTATGATTTTTTTTCTAAAATCCGATACAGATATCGAGCGAAGATGAACTCTGCAAGGCCGCACTTTTGTTTATGCACCACAAGATGGCGCAACAAGTCCTTATAACATTTATTTCACTGGGGACGTTTTTTTAATGGCAGTCCGGGAAAAGTGTCTTGAGGAAACGGGGCTAAAAAAAAAAACATCTGATCCTTGAACTTTAAATTATACCTGAACCGATGGGGTATTCATAAGTCTGTTGTTTCTGCATACACGATACACCAAAGATGTAAAATCTGGATCACTGTAATCAAATCTGCTGCCATAGATCATGGAGCAGATAATATTAGCAGTTGCGTTGCTTATTGACTGGTACACGTCAAATGCTTCTCCTGCAAAGGAAATGACAAAAAGTCAGAATTTCTGTCCAAATCGTTGCGATTTCTGTCAGTCAGCAGCTGTTCACCTTTGAACTGTCTAAAAGCTTCCATGAGGTGGTGACACTCCTCAATGATTTTGTCCTCAGATTCTTTCTTTCCCATCCCAAAGTCCCTCAGGCTCATCATCGTGAAGCGCCTCATCTCTTTCCATGACTCATCGTTAGCCCATATGATACCTGATTTGAGGAAAATAAATTTCAGTGACACTGATCAGAGGTTCCTAAAGTCAAGAGGGCTGCAGCCCACTTAAAGAACAGGAAATCCCATGACCCACTTGCCACTGGGACACAAACTTCACAACAAGAGCAGTAACTTTAGCTCAGGGTAATGAGTAATATCACAAACTAACCAAATCCTATTATCAGTTTTGATTCCCTTTTTACATAAATAAATACATTTATGTAAATATGCATACCTGTGAGTAATTTCAAACTGAATTTTTGTTATTACTGCAACCCCCCTTGCAGTCCCCGGGACCCACACTTTGGGATAAAGGCTATCCATATTTGTCATAATCTAGTGCTTTTAATTACTCACCATGTCCTTGAATATGTTCATCCATAATTCGAATCAGATCTCTCTCCAAACACTTCATCATGGTCTACAAGTGCCTCCTTCACTGTCTTGTATCCTGCCAGGACCACCACTTTTTTGGGTCCCAGATAGATGGTGAAAATTGATCCATATTTCTTGGAAAACTAAATACAACAACATATGCTCTTGCTTAAAATACATTACATTACTGATCCAGTAAACAGTAGTTCCGATGGCTTCCTCACCTCCAGTAATATGGCATGTATTCTCCTCAGGTCCAGCTGCAGCAGGTTCCCAATCACAGGCAGTGGCGGGGGTCCAGGGGGCTCCTTCACAGGGTTTTGGGCACCAAAAATGTTCGTGGAGGTGAAACAGATGAGTAGAAGGATGGTCAGAGCTGCAAACAAAACAACAGAATGAATGTACTGGATAAAAACATATATCTCCATGGCTTAAAATCAGTGACTTCGGTTAAGTCAGTTCTACTGAGATGCAATGACGAGGGTGCTTTGGTGGAGCCAAGAGGAATGAGTGACAGCCCAGACAACACACCCCACAGTGCCTTTGTACTTTGGTCTGTGTATGTAAGTGGGGAGGACCCAAAACATAGGATGCAAACGCAAATAAAAAAATAAGAAAGAAACTAAAGAAAAAAGAACTATTGCTGTTTCAGTGACAAAAATGCTCTTCTTTGTTGTCTAAATGTACACTGTGATATCCATCCATCCATCCATCCATCCTCTTCTGCCTATCCTTAAATATGATGCAAATCTTAATGCACATCCAATTACATATTTTTGAGATCTCACTTATTTTTCTATATCACAGGCTGTTTATCTATTTTGTAATCTATCTTTTTTGTTCACTACAATGTGAACACAAACTGAGTGTATGTGTAGTGGATTAATTTTTTTAAGCTAAACTTTATTTGATCTTGCAGGTGACTACTCCACCTGGATGATCAGCCCTAAACAGATATTTCATTTACCACGTGAGGAATGACCACCGAGGAGTAAGTCTTCAATCACTGGATTTTTAATATAGTCCAAGTTTCATTATATTCCAGCAGCACAAACAAAACCAGCCCCGGTAATTAGCAGCTCTTTATACCCTTCTTCTGATGAGCCACAGCATGATAACGATCTGGCAGGAGTATCACACTTTCCAAAAAGGCAATTAAAACATATAACCATCTATATATTATCATTTATAATTAAAGCAATCACCCAACAATATCCACAAACCCCATATTTACACCAAAACCGTATACCCATACCCTGCCCCCCAAAATAAAACACCTAAAAATCCCAAGCAATCCACATGAATTAATGTACCCTCACGTAATCGATAAAACATCAGCTGCAAAGATGAACAGCATTGCTGCTTTGCTTTCAAAGCTGTTTGTATGGCCCAGAGTTAAACACTAAAGGAGGCCTCATCTGCATTTTTTGTGGTATGAGCAAAATCAAGATATACTTCGATTTCCACAAAAACTTTAAAATCCACACGAGCATGTAACACTTTCTGCAGAGAGGGAGAATATCGGGAAGATCACTATTTTTATTCAGAATTATCCTCTAATTTCATGACTGTATTTTGACAGAACAAATTCTGTTTAAGGTCTTTCTGATCCAAACAGAAAATATCGACACAGACCAAAGTACCAACTTATCAACAGTGATTAACAATGATTTACTGGATCCTTAAGGCCCAGTAAATCCCCCGTACTGGGTCTCTAGATTGGTCACCAAAGTAATCATCAAGAGAATGCAATCACGTGGTCAAGGGGAAAGGTGGCTCAAGCACAGGACAACATGGCCCAAGTGTTTGTTTGTGCTGCAAGGGGTCATCAAGCTAAAGATTGCACCAAGAAGGACAATCATTATCATGCTCCATGTTTATAGAACAGTCTACCCGTGATAGGTCGCCAACTTTCTGAAGAAATCACGGCTGGTGCTGGCAAGGCAGGGAGGACCCCAGAGCAGGACACAGGACGGGAATGAATGTCAACGTGGTTTATTGAAAATAAACTTTAACAAGAAAAATAGGCTGGTCAAGGCCAGCTACACAAACAAACTCAAAAACAAGAAAACTCGAACGCTTGAAAACAAAACACACAGCGGTCACCAACATAGATGAAAAAGACAAGGACCCGAACAAGGAACAGAGGAAAACTAAGGGCTTAAATACACACAAGGGGATTAGGGCGAGTGACAACACCAGGGGATGACAGGTGGACCAAATGAAACTAAAGACACAAGGGAAGTAAAACTAAACACAAAGCACAGGGAACACGAGACTATCAAAATAAAACAGGAAGGGACTCAGGGGAACAGAGACGCAGACTTGACACAAGAAAACACAAGGAACTAGAAACAAACTAAGACCTCACAACAAAAGAAAACCCCCAGAACAGACAAATTACGGTTCAACCAAAAACACACAGGGTCCACAGACCCCGGACCATGACAGAAGAGTTGATCGCTACAGACCTCCAAGCATCATGTGGCCTTCAGATTAGATCAAGAACAGTAAATAGAGAGCTTCATGGAATGGGTTTCCATGGCCGAGCAGCTGCATCCAAGCCTTACATTGTTAAGCGCAGTGCAGTGGTGTGAAGCACGCTGCCGCTGGACTCTAGAGCAGTTGAGACGTGATCGCTGGAGGGATGACTCACACTTCCCCATCTGACAATCCTGAACAAGTCCGGATCAGGGTTATTATAGTTTTGGATTTTACATTATAGTTTAGTTTTAGTTTGTTTTAATATTAGTTTTAGTTTTTCATACTTTGTCAGGTGCAAGATTAAAGGAGCAAGAGTGACTATTGTGTAATTAAAACTCAACAAAAGACACCATTTAAAAACTTTTATTCAACAACCAACTGTTCACAAGACAGTAGCATTACGTGCTTAATGTGTGTAACATTAAGGACACAGATGATCATCAACAGAGAGAAATAAACATGAACCTCAAACCCAATAAACTGTACATTCAACTCTACAATGAACTTCAGCGTCCATGCAGTAGATTAACAACACCTACATGTGGTGTATAACATCAGAACGCAGCGAATGTTTGACAGAACCAAACTGACCTCTTTCGAAGGAATCAGAGCTCAAATCCAGCTGCATCCTGATGTTATCCACCACCTGAAGCTGCTTCTGTTTGCTAGCTCGCTTGGTTAGATGCTCGCTAATTTCAATCGCTTCATGAAATTCATCGCTGGGACTTTGCTGCCTCTGTACACAACCTATGCAAGTGGCTAATGGTGTGTCAACATTTATGCTTGGTTGAGCTGGATTATGTGGGGACCCCCCCCCCTCCATTTTTTCATCATCCACAACAAGACACTCACTTCTATCTGTGCTATCGTACTCAAAGAAACTCCATATGGGACTCTGCAGCTTTCTCTGCAGACCGCTGCCATTACTTTTCGGACCAGCGTGGTGAGCACACCCACATGCACACAATTGCTGGATTCTCCCAGCTTAAACTGCTAAAGTGGAAAAAAACGATTTCATATCAATCCAAAAGCCTCTTAAATTCTATAACAAAAATGAAGGTCATTTTATCTATAATTTCAGTTTGTTTTAGTTAGTTTTTTAAACCCACAATACAGTTTTAGTTAGTTATTGTGTTTTCCTTTTAATTATCGTTTTAATTTATTTCAGTTAATGAAACTGTTTTTTTTTCAATTTCATTTTCATTTCGTTCATTTTTGTTAATAATAACCTTGGTGTGGGTTTGGTGGTTACCAAGAAAACCATAGTTGTGACTGCACACCAGTGCACAAAGCAAGGCCCAAGGTCTATGTCTGCTTTTTGCAGATGATGTGGTCCTGTTGGCTTCATCAGATGGTGGCCTCCAGCTCGCAGTGGAACTGTTTGTAGCTGAGTGTGAAGTAGCTGGTATGAGAATTATCACCTCTAAGTCTGAGCAATGGTTCTCAGCCAGAAAAGGGTGGAGTGCCCACTCTGGCTCAGGAACGAATTGCTGTCCCAATGGTAGGAGTTTAAGTATCTCAGGGTCTTGTTCACAAGTGACGGGAGAAGGGAACAGGAGATTGACAAATGGATTGGGGCTGCATCTGCAGTGATGGGGACACTACACCTGTCTGTTATAGTGAAGAGGGAGCTGTTGATTTACTGGTCATTCTATGTCCCTACCCTCACCTATGGTCATGAGCTTTGGGGAGTGACCAAAAGAATGAGATTGCAAATATAAGCAGCAGAAATGAGCTTCCTCTGAAGGGTGGCTGTCCTCTCCCTTGGAGATAGGTGTGGAGTGCAGCCATTCGGGAGAGGCTCAGAGTAGAACTGCTTGTCCTCCACATTGAAAGGAGCCAGTTGAGGTGGTTCAGACATCTGACTACGATGGCTCCTGGGCACCTCTTGGGTAAGGTGTTCCGGGCATGTCCTACCGGGAGGAGGCCCCGGGGCAGACCAAGGACACGCTGGAGAGATTATATCTCCTTGGCGACTCCCCCTGATGAGCTGGAGGAGGTGGCTGGGGAGAGGGAGGTCTGCTTAGGCTGCTGCCCCCACAACCCGGCCCCAGATAAGTGGAAGAAGATGGATGGATGAATGGAAAAAATAGAAGGAACCAGGTGCATGAAATTCCTAGAAATTTCCAATAAATTATGTTCAGAAATGAGAAATATGTCATTGATCACAATGAAGTGCTTCCTGGACTTAAAAGTCTTAACAGAACCAGCTGGCATCATATAGGCCATTCTTGTTGTGTATGCTTGCATATGCAATGACAATAAAGGAAATTTGAAGCTTCTCTAAAGAAAAGGAAACTAGCTGGAAGATTCCTAAGGCCTTTCCACCCATTCATAACTCGATTACTCAAATTCTCTCCTTTCTTGAAAATATTTAAATAAAACAAATTCTGTTTTTACCTCTTTCTGACCCAAATGGGAAACAAATATTTGTACAGACCAAAGTACCACTTTACAAAGAGTAATGATTTACTAGCTCATTCAGATGGA
>JAMQGT020003665.1:0-26172 GCA_024447675.2 Pterophyllum scalare | reverse complement strand
GTAGTGTTATGTAACCTACTTCGTTCAGTTACGTATTGCTGTTACACATCAAAAATTCTTCTTGAGAAACAACGATAATCACAAAGAGTCTGAGAATGAAACCAAGAACTATCGCTCATCAAACAACATATTTAAATATGCCTACAACCAGAGGTGGCAGAAGTACAGACCTGCTTTATTTAAATAGAAGTACAAATACTTGTGTTAAAAAATACTCACATAAAAGTTGAAGTACTGAATCGACTTCTTTACTCAAGTAAAAGTGAAAAGGTACAGGCTCTGAAATGTGGAGGATGTCTCCGCTATTTTTGTGCCAAGCTAACTGAACCTTGTGCTATACTAATAAAATAATATTAGTGAGAATGCAAAACTTCTTTTTGACTTTCACACATAAACAGAAAAATGAGTACAGTCAGGGGTTAAACAATCTTTGCTGATTTCCTTCTTCTACACTGTCTTTATACTATTCAGTATAAAGTTGGTATAAAGGTTGAATTCAGTAAATTAATTAAAGCATCATCAGCTTAAATTCAAATTCACCACAGTATGACCTGTTTATCCTGCACTATTTTCATGCAACCTTTGAATAACACAAAGTTAGTATAGCTCAGTTTGTTTTAAAGGATTTTTCACAATATGAAAAAAAGGCTTCACATCACATACAGATCCAATATCTAAAAGAAATAGGACCTTATATAAATATGTCTTTCCCTTTAAATCTAACCTCTCTGCTTCCTCTCCTGTCCTGTCTCTTTCTCCATCTCTGAGTGAAGTTGTTTCTCACTCTTTTCCCTCCCTGGAAAATACAGCAGCTGGACCATTAGCTAGCAGAGACACTGTGTGCCAAACTGAACACAAACAGTTGTGTTTGTTTGCTGATATTTGTTGAGCTGAGAGAAATGTAGCATCTGAAATTCATCTGCCACTTAAAAAACATTACACCCTTTATGCTCGCTCCTCTTATGTAGCACTAGCTAGATGCTGAAGTACTGCACCCACAACTGATGGACATCTGCACCAAAAATAATGTTCAGGATCATCTGGGCCCACTTTAACTCCCGGGTATAGTTCTATAAATGATGCATAAATTATATGGGATATATATGGGATATATATGCGATAAGCCCTGGTGATGGAGACACCAATAGGATTGTTTTTTATGTTATTGTTCCTCCATTTAGGATCAAATCGGTTTGGTGGTTGAAGGTGCTGTGATGTGAAATACAAACTTCTTTCAGATGTCTTAAACCTAAAATAATGAGTCTGTTTTTTAAAATATATGGAGTAGAAAGTAGAAGTATTTGTTTTAAAATGTCAGGAGTAAAAGGTTGTAAGAAAAATAAATACTCAAATAAAGTACAGATGCCTGAAAATTATACTTAAGGACAATAAGAAAGTATTTGTACTTCATTACTTTCCACCTCTGTCTACAGTATAGTTAAACTTGGTTCATATTTCCATACTTTCTAGGTCAAAATAAGATTTGATGAAGTAATTTATATTGCATGTTTGCAGACTTGTAAATCACCCCAGGCACACGTTTTATTGTTTAGTGACTGAAATAGGTCCAGTAACAGAATCACTATTAATCAGTGAGGTCTGGAGGTGTCATAAAGAGTGGTAACGTCATTTTCCTTGATAGCAATACAATCTGAAATCCAGTGCATGACAAATTACTGCAAAAATAAGTGTGGATGAGTGATCAGTTTGTTTGGGAAAGTAAAATCAAAACAATCTGCTGACATGCACACAACATCAGTTTGACTAGGTACGAAGCCACATGGCCATACCATCTCCTCAGTTTTTAAGCATTGTACCAATTTGTAGTGTATTATAAGCTATTCATCTCCGTATGCCCACTCCATAAAGCACCTGTTTCCAGTATAAACCTTTTCCTCTCACTGCCAAGTTAACACTGAATATCCAGTAATCAACACAAAGCCATGTGCATGAGCATTTTGAAGGGCAGTTTGTAGACATCGTGCATTTGGAGATGTACCGGCCGCTCACACTTTCAAAGGCAGAATGCTCTGATTCTCACCTGTCAGGAAGTAGCACATGGTGATTTATGACTCTCTGCGCTGAGCGAGAGCAGGTAGAGGGGATTTCATTCCGGCGAGCTTTATGACGTCTGCCTTTAAACTAATTTCTGCATACTGAGTTACTTTCACTACCTCCGCTTGTGTCATTTTTCTTAATGACTGTTAAGGGGAAACCGAGTGAGCAAGGCAAACAGGCACTGCTCCACCACGGGGCTGCTGAACAGAATATGATTAGGGTGACGGGAGAGGAAAGGCTGGGTGAAAGACTTCAGCAGGTAACTGAATATTCATTGCAATCACACTAAACACCACTGTGATTAATTGCAGGGCTGGTATCATTAAAATATGACTGACTTAGTGGAAAATTCTGAACTTAGTCAAAGGTGGCTAAATTGAGTTTCCCTTGATTAACAAATGACACTTCTTTTGTTCCAACAGAGGGAGACAGCTGGAGTATTGAAAGTAGTCATGAGTGAGGTTGGGTACAAGTCCTAAAAGTTCTTTTTCTTTTACTCAGATGCAGAACAGAAATAAATTATCTGTCAGTTTCTCCTTTTAACATCTCATGGCCTCATTTTGGTAAGCTACAATCTATAATTGACTTCAGGATATGTGTTCAGAGTCACTGAATGCAGGGATAGCCTGTCTACTGATGCCTGATTGCACCCAGGCATTGTGTCTCGGCCCAGATGTGCAGCCAACCAACCTGTGGTTCTGACCCACTTTCTAGCCTCATCCTTCACACCGTGAGTCCTGGAGACTCTGATTCATTTCCTGTAAATCCCATTTATTTCTCCTAGGCCATTATGTCATCATTATAGACTTACCGTCTCCATTGTGCCGGGGGAAAGCAATCTGCATTTGAATATTTCATCATGGGAAGATAATACTTTAAATATGCCAGCGGATATGATTTATACAGGTCATAGTTGTTTCTCATACATTTTTCTAACCTGATCACAAGGGCCTGACACTGTAATCGTTAGCCTCAGAAATGGTCTGTTTCTGCCAAGGATCTGACTCACACATCCTCAACAAATGCAAACATACAAAACATCTCAGCTGTGTCCTATAAATCAGAAATAATAATGCAGAGCAATGCCACAAATGATGTGCTCCTTATGATGACATCTTTTTTTCTTTTCTTTTTTTGACACGAGCAGTGAATTATAACACCCGGGAGGAATATAATTCCTTCTTGACTTCAAGTACAAGAACCTGTGTTCATTTTCTCTTCCTCTCCAAGTTGATTAGTGGATCAGAGGGCTAATTCAGCCTTTGAGGAGCACAGACAGAAGTTCCCCACAAGCTGCAGAAGAAGCCATTCACGAATGTCAGCCTTGTTGCCTGCTAATTCCCCATCAGCAACCGATGAGCCCACAATTCCATTCGCACCAACTGTTGCTAAGGTGCTGAGTGTATTCTCCCCTCAGTAATTAAAAGTAATTGAATGGTGAAGCCTGCTTGAAAAGGCACAAAGGGAGACGGTGGTCATAGCAATCTAAGTGGACTCCATCTGGTATTATAGCAACAACGAAAAGCCATCAGCTCACTTACCCGCGCTATTTGGCAGATTCAAAAGACAGGAGACCCATGTCAAAAGTCATTAATCGTAAGCAAATGATCAGGTCAGTTCTAGGGAAGAGCAACTGAGCACTGCCTCATTTTATGCAGATATTTTACCTTTTCATCATTCATTTTACTTGTTTATATTTTACACTATCATACCAAGAAGCCAAAATTTTTGCTTTGCAAAAAGCTAATTTTTTGCTCAAAGTGTTAATTAATATTGAATTAATACTAATAATTGTAAACTGTAGTTAGGACAATTTGTTATGATACAGAAGCGAGGACAGTGTTTGATAGTTGTAATGGTTACATTATAAATCAGTATTGCAAGTTCTAAAATTTTCTTGTCATTTCCACTTTCAGTAAAATCTGTTTAAATCATTATTGCTCTTATGTTTTCATGTATTAGGCAAAATAAGGCATGTTAGTAGATGTTTTTCTCCAAAAACGAGCACCATAAAACCTAAAAAATTAGATTCTCCCTCCTCTTTGAAACATGAATTAAGTGTTAATCATCCATTTAGTAATATCAGACAGGCTGGTTATAATTCTAAATTGATCTGTAGTTCAAAATTTGCTGTGGACACTTTTGACTGAATTATGAGTGAACTCTTGGCCCAGGTCAAAATTGACCCAAACCATACTCTGAAGGCATAGAATATGAACAGAACATAAAGGTCAAGACCTTAAAAATTAACATTAAATTTATATTATATTATATTATATTATATTATATTATATTATATTATATTATATTATATTATATTATATTATATTATATTATATTATATTATATTATATTATATTATATTATATTATATTATATTATATATGAAGTTTTTTGCTTTTCTTTTGTTTGTTTTCTTTATGTTCAGTGTGGCCTTGGTATTATGCCTTGATTGTGTAAAAATGTAAGGTAAAAGAAAAGAGAAGACTATGATGTATTAAAACAGTGCTTTTTGTTTTGTTTTTTTTAATATTGACACCCTCTTAAAATAATGGCCTGAGTCATTTTTCAGTTTTCTTCAGAAAACAAAAAACTGAACCAAATAATAAAAATGTGATTTTTATTCAAAAAAATTATATTTTTGGTCAAAAAATGACTTAGGCCACTATTTTCAGAAGGTGACAATATTATATTGTGGCTAGCAGAACAATCTAGATAATATGTTAGTGTTATAAAAGCAATATGGAAAATACTCATATAACGAATCCAGTAAAACTAAAATGAAGTTAGCATTGATTTTTGGCTACTCAATGAATTCCAGTATTCATTCTCCTTTCTCTGTTTAGGCACCGCTGTAACATCTTGATTCTCTTCTTTATCACCCATTCGGTTGTAGATATGCTGCTGTGTTTGGGATCATTCCCCTGTTGCATGGCCTGTACTTAGCATACTTAGCAGTCAGACATAAATGAAGTAAATAAACCCAGTGTATTTTACATTCATATTGACCAGCGGTTTTCTTTATTTCAAGATTTAGCCATTGAATAGATGGCCTCACATTTGATTCTAGAATAATCTGTCATACAGAGAAGTTCATGGTTGACTCAAGGTGACTACAAGGTACCCAGGTAGCGTGGCTGCAAAACAAGTTCGAATCATCACCCCTCCACCACTGTGCTCTACTGTTGGTATGAGGTGTTTGTGATATGCTGTGTTCGGGTTTTGCCCGTTGTAGCACTGTGCATTATGACCAAACATCTCCACTGTGACCTTGTCTGTCCAAAGGACATTGTTCCAGAAGTCTTGTGGTTTGTTCAGATGCAATTTTGCAGACCTAAGCTGTGCTGCCATGTTCTATTTAGAGAGAAGAGGCTTTCTCCTGGCAGCCCTTCCACACAAGCCATACTTGTTCAGTCTTTTTCTAATTGTACTGTCATGAACTTTAACATTTAACATGCTAACTGAGGCTTGTAGAGTCTGAAATGGAGCTCTTGGGGTTTGTTTTTATTCATTTCTTTTTTATAATTTATATATAACATTGTCTGACCTTGGAGGGAATTTGCTGGGATGTCAACCCCTGAGAAGATTGTGCCAGCAAACTGCCAAAACTTCTGCTTTTATAGAGGTGGTCACACTTGCTGATGATCAATTAATCAAGTGCATTTGGTTAGTAGCACCCTGACCCTTACTCTCTTAAGGCCTATGGCAACAGTAATGGTGTACTGCAAAGAATCACATAAAAAATCTTCTGTTTGCATTTGCCACTATGGTTCAAAAATATTTTGAGCTGTTATGTATTTTAATTGCATTCGTATTTTCTATCCATATGAATTATATAGATTTGAAATCATAACATAATAAATTTAATGTGATACATGCTTAGCAGTCAAACATAAATGAAATAAAGAAACCTAGCATATTCACTCTATCCCTAGCATCTTCTTCTGTCACACCAACCCTCCCAGTGGCTTGGGACCAGAACTAGGACTTCACTGCCCCACCACCACCACCACCACACACACACACACACACACACACACACAGATTTTAAAAAAATACAGAGATAGATTGCTTAAAGGAGATCAATTCAGCTGTTCAAACCTTCCAAATTGATTTTGTTTTCTGTTTAAGAAGAGTCATTTTACTTTTGTTACATGTAACTGTTGCAGCAAGGACAATTCCGAAAATGATTACGGTTGTAGATAATAAAGCAGAAAAGGAGCAGGAATATAAAATGGTCTGCTCAGTTATCCCCGCAACCCCGAAATAATGAGCTCAGTATATTTAGCACGCTTTATAGTTTTGGAACGGGCTCCAATTATGGCCAGTTCTTTAATAAAACTAGCTGCTCTTCCAAATGGTTCTCTTGCTAAACAAATTTAAGCCCCCTGCATGCAGTAAACTAGTAAATTCACACAGCTCTTTTAATTCAGCTAACATTTACAGGGGAGATTGCCAGATTTTGTCTTATCGTGATTGGTGCTCGGTGGGTCTCACTGTGAGCTCTGTTTGTATCACAAAATATCCCATCATGCCATGTATTTATCCACTTATCATTACCTGTGAATGGAGGGAAACTGTTTTGTGCCGCATGAAATCATGTCTGCTGGGTTATTTGCCTCCAGTGAAGAGAGCAGAGGTATTAACACATGGAGCCAGTTCACGGCTTCCGTATTTTTTCATTATCTTCTGATTTACACCTGTCTCTCTGCATTAACTAGCAGAGTAGCTGACACCCAGACAGTGTTGGGCTGCAAAGATTGAGGGAAGCGGGAAAGGATGTGTGTGTGATCCAGGAATTACTCATGTTATGGGGACCTAAGTCTGCTTACATAGTCACATTACCGGGATGCATCTTCCTTATAGGGATAAAAATCAAGTCCCAGTAACCTAAATCATTAATCATTAAAGTTTAAGGTGAAGACATATTTTAAGGTCAGGGCGAGTAGTAGTTATGTTTAAGGTTAAAGTAAGTCTGCAGGAAATAAATATAGGTCAATGTAATGTCCTCTGAAGTCATGGATGCATGACTGTGTGTGTGTGTGTGTGTGTGTGTGTGTGTGTGTGTGTGTGTGTGTGTGTGTGTGTGTGTGTGTTATTAAAAAGCATTGTCACAGCTCCTGGCTATTGTTAGGGGATAGCATGCCTGTAAAAGTAGATGTTGCAGTAGGCGATTTCGGGTGCTTAATGACCCAGGAGTTGCATGATTAATGGAAGGGTTTACACGATATTTCTCCAGCTTCGGAGCTGAGCGCAAGTGGAAAGCCTGGGCATGCCATCTTTTAAGAGCCTCCCGCTCAAGGTCGGTTGAGCCTGGAAGAAAGCCCACAGAGACGACAGGGCTATTAGTGGTGTTTCTTTTCCATCCTGGACCACTCACACACACCGATGCAGACGGGTGTATATATGGGCAGGCTCACAGACGCGCGCGCGCACACACACACACACACACACACACACACGTGTGCACGTACAGCTAAGTATAAAAACGCACATCCTTGCAGACACACATTTACACCAGGGACCACCCTAGCATTGCAGAGACCTCTGGGATTGCTGTAACCTGCTTTGAGGAAGCAGAACTCATCTCCCCTGTTAGGCGCTGAGAGCCAGAGGATGATCAAGTGCAGGTACAATCAGATTGAGCTGTATCCAGGCCTTCCTTGCTCTTTCGCTTGCTGCCATGAAACATCCCCTATAGCCGAAATGCAACCATATGTTTACGCAAAGCACTCAATCCCTGCTCACTTTGTTTCTTCTGCTCTTTTAATACTTAGAGAACAGGGAAACACTGTTGTCGGGGTGACCCAGAATTTAACATTCTTTGGTTTAATAAGAAGATGTGGCTCAAGTGCTAAAATGCTCCTACTGTCTTCAGGGAAGAAGACAATAGCACCATTGTTAAATCCATCAAAGAAGAGCAAACCATTAGCAGAGAAAAGTAAACCATTAAGAGCAATATGTGTATGCAAACATCTGTGTGTATTTTGTAAGTTTCCTTTTTGTTCAGCTCTTGCTGGAATAGTTGATTTAACACCTTTTCTGGAACCGCTGAGGCGGTCATGCTTCAGTGCAAAGAGAGTGATTAGGAATACAAATTCCCAATAAATGCCCATTTGTTTGGTTAGTAGAAAAAATGACTTGTGTGTCATGATTGTTTTCTAAAGAAGTCAGAAATGAAAATTCATAACTCACCCAAGCAAACAAATATATCCTAAGAGTGTGAGTCTGCAGGGTTTTAGTCTATGAGGAAATGCAGATACGAAACACAACAACTTTCAAACTAATTTATTACAGAGTTGTCATGAAACATTTTTCTCATACTGTTACACACAATTATTTTATGTTAATGACTAGAATAACAATATAAAATGACTAATGAAGGTGATAGCAAATTATTTGGATGTTTACATAAAGTGTTAATGTGATATCTACATGATTAAAGCGTCTTTTAAAGTATTTGAAATGTTGTAGATGGATATTTGATGCTGTGATCAATGTAATCTTTGTGCTCTTATAGGTTTTAACAAAATGGGTTTTTTTTAAATATTTTAATAGTGTCTCATAATAGTGGCAGTGTTTATGTGGGCTCGTGTGTGCGCGTGAACATGTGTGGGCAGGAATAAGCCTGACCTTTGGCATAATGCTGCAAATGAAGATAATGATTCTCAGCAGGGAACCCGGAGTGTTGATCAAGACTTCCTCTCACTTAGAGCATAATCACATATCTGCTCAGATGGAAATTAGCCAGGATGAGGCAGTGAACCACCACAAGCTGATAAAACTGACAAGCTGAACTCCAGGGTGAGCAACACTGAAGTAAATTATGTGTCACTAATAACACAAACTGCCACCAAAAAGCAAAGCATCTTCCTCTGTCCACTTGCAGGGCAGATCTACTGTTGCTATGCAACTACTGAAGACCAAGATGATGTGCAGTACTCTTGAAACATTTAGAAGTTTCAACACAGTTTTTCAAATATGTCAACAGAAAATTGAATTAAAAAATAGAGATGCATTTCTTTATCAACTCTGTTAAATGAAGTTGATAAAATTGTGTTTTTGCAGTGATGAAAGAAGCATGTAGATAAAATATGCCTACAGATACATTTAGCTAAAGTTAGTTGTACTATAGTGTATCCAGAACTAGTGCAACAAAGGGTTCAGTCTGGTTTTCCAGTGTGATAATTGCAGTAGAGATGACTAGATTTTTTTTTTCAGTTTTCACTTCACTTATCCCAGCGCTCATGTTTTTAAGAGTGCATTACATCATTAAAGTGGTTGTAAAAACTGTTAATTTCATCCAAGCCAGACATTCAGCCAAGAAGCTGTGCCAAGTGTCTTCTTCAGTGTCGCTTTCTTCAGCAGCAGCATGTCCATGTCTGTAATGACATCAGACTGCCTGGAAAAACTGAGGGTATTTGTTTTTTCTTGTTGTTGTTTCGTTTTGGGTTTTTTTTTTTTTAACTTAAAACATCTCAGGCACCTCAGCAACTGTTTTTTTAAAATGATTTTTTATTAAATACAATCATTTTCTTCACACAAAAAAGTGGAAACTTTTGGAGTGTCAGATGAATTTTGGCCCACTTTTCAGTGTATTGTACCACTACTGCAGTTAGACGAGGTGGAGCGAATTTCAACTGCTTTCATTTGATCTGTGACCATTTATATTAGCAATGAGTAATTTTAGCTGTTAGATAAATGTAGTAAAATTAAAAAGGAACCAAAATGAAAAAAAAAACCTATAGCATTCTGCATTAAGCAATTTGTTAATCCATTCATCATGAAAATGGTTCACACTGGCAGAGTCTTCTTGCAAATTGCAGACTCACAAGTTGTTGTTTTTTTTTTGTTTTTTTTGGGGGGAGTGCCATTGCAGTTACACTTTTTGTTACATCTAGTGTGGTCAAATTTATTTTGGTGCAAGTGTAGCAGTTTTCACACTTTGTTTTTTCATGTTTTTTTAATAACTTGCCTTTTATTCCTGTTAAATCTACTTATATGTGGTCTGCTGGTTGTGCACATATATGCTCTTCCAAATTTTATACATTGGTGGTGCAGAGTACATGAGGCATAAACATCAAACTTGGAGAGAAGAACTGTGGAACTGTCTCCAGTATGAGTTACCAACGCCACAACTTTTTGTTGGTTTAAGGGAAGGCCAAAGTCTCAAATATGAGAAGAACAAAATAGACAAGAAAAAAAAAAACACTTTTCCCATTATTTACAGGAAAAACATAGAAAATCTACACAGACAGGCTCCAGGGCCACTTGTTTGAACTCAGAACCTTCAGGTAGGGCTGTTAACAAATTATACTGAAGCATAGTGCTGGCTGTTTTTTAAATTAGGGACATGCAAGCATTTTTCACAGCTGTACCATATTTATGTGTAATTTTAACCTTCCCTGTGGGCATCGATGCAATTTCATTTTACATCTTAAAATCAAGTGCAGAGCATAGTGCAGTACCGGGTACATGTTACAAGTTTAGCTAATAGCCCCAAAAAGATACCACAGTTTATCTCAGCCTGGAAAAAGGCCTCTCCTGTGGCAATCTTCCATTTTACATAAATGACAGTGAGAATCATGCATTGGTCTCTACACTGTGGCATTACTCAGCCATGCTGGAGGCGTATCCTGTTAATTTTAATGCACACCGGCCTGCAACCAGCAGCTCAATCTACTCAGGAGAAAATTACAAAGCCCAATCAATACAAATGTGTCCTACAAAGTTAAATACCAGCTTGCCTGATAAACAGCCGCTTCTCCCTGTCATACTGCACAGAGGCAATCTAGCGCTACAAATTGCTTTAGAAGGACAGCACAGGGGAGCAAGGCTTCATGGGTGGAAAATTGGAACTATTTTTGCCATTTTTTAGAAAATATAACATGTAAGAGTGATCCTGTCTGACTCACAACTGCAAATATTGCTCATTTGATCAATGGCTATTTGGTAAGTCGTCTTTTATGTTTGCAACAGACATGGTTATAGAACTTTTACCAGTTTTGGAAGTTGTGGTGAAGGTGAAGTTACTTCTGTTAGATCCTGTTCCCTCTTCAGCTAACATCAGTGACTCAGAGGGAAACTGACCTAATGTTTGGAAGAAGTGCAATCAAAAACTTACACACCACCACCCATGAAAAGCAGTAACCATAACTGATTTAAGCTTCACAGATCTCCCTTTCAAGGTTGTCTCTTTATTTTTGCTCAGCAGGGTTCCTGTTCTGACCATTTGCTTTTATGAGTCTCCAATTATGCCGTAGACCACACACTTGCACAGAGGGCAAGAGTATCACCCAGAGATCAAACAGCAGTTTTCTGGAAATGTCCACAGTGTCCAAACCCAGCGTGGTCACATCAGATCAGAAGCATGGCCAGTTGCATCAGACTGTCCAGACAGAGTTCTATGACAACGTCAGAGGAAGATTTGGTGTGCTTTATCCTGTCATAGTTGGGTGCTGGTTTGTCTTTGGTTCTCAATCTCTTTTCCAAGCTTTCTATTCCCTTTTGGGGTGGAGCCCTGAGGCTTCCCACTTTTCAGCCGCGACACCTGTTTGTCATCAACCTCAGTACTATGGGGCCATGCTGCAGCCGGTCTTTGCCAGATAGTCTGTCTCCTGTGAGTGGTAATCAGGCCTTGACTCCTTGTAAATTCTCTGAGTACCTGTGCTACCTTGTTCCCAGTTTTCCCCTTTGCCAGTTAAAGAGCTCTCAGTCACCACCTGCTGCTGTCAGTCAAGCAAGCTAGTCTGTTCTCTCACACCTGCCCCGGTTCTTCTCCACTCATCCTTCACCTGCCTGTTCACCTTCCAACAGTAACTGTCCACGGACATAAACCAGCACCCCACTCTTGGACTCCAAGTAATCTCATTCACATTCAGTTCTATTATGTAAATTGTCTTTGTGGATTCAGTGGATTCCTGATTAACGCCTGCCTCCTCTCTGCCAGTGGATATTCCCCTCTGGACATGGGAAAGACCTCTGAGCTTCTCCCAAGGCCCCTTCAGTACCTACCTTCATTCATTTGTGTGTAAATTAAAAATTGTAAAGCTTTGATTCGAGCCTCTGTTCAAATAAGCACAAATGGTAAGAGTGTCACATTTGCAAGAACAAATGGAATCAAATGCAAGACCCAAAAGAACAATCTGCAGTTGTTAATTACACAAATGAAATCAGGATTCAGGCAAGTTTCGCTCTGCAGCAGAGAGCCCAAGAAAGGGGATGCCAGAGGAGAGAGGTAAGAGCTGCTTCCAGGTGAGTCCTGAATCAGAATGACTGTTTCAGGTTTGATTTAGATCCTTAAAATCTATTTTCCTTGAGAACTTGCAGGTAGGAGAGGCAGGCAAAGTTTCCCTGTGGCTGTGATGGTAGAGGAAGGACTGGCAGGGAATTCACAGGTAAGTGAGACAATTGACAGCCAGTGTAGTTTTTTCCTTATAAGTTCTTATTTCTCAGACAAAACATCTGAGATTTCTTGGAGGCAGTGAAAGCAGACAAGTTTAAAAGAGGAAGACCACAGAGAAGACTCATGGATGCAGTGAAGGAGGACATGCAGAGGGTTGGTGCAACACAGGAGGAGAAGAATCAGAACTGAGCGCTAGAATTCCTGGGCTAAGTAGTTAGCCTGAAAATCACAAATGCATACAGACACGCAAAATATCTATGAATATGTGGGCCATGATGTATATGTAAGTATTGTCTGTGCTGCAGGAATTATCTACAAATTAATTGATCTATAAAATAATCAAAGTCCATATTCTGAAAGAAGGAACAAAAGTTTTTGGAACCTGCCCACAGAGATGTGCTCTCATTCAAATTGATTATCACCTCGCCCACCGATAGCTGAAGGGAGGTTATGTTTTCACACCTGGTCATTCGTCTGTTAGCAGCATAACTCAAAAACATTTTGAACCAAAGTTGCTGAAAGCTTGTGTAAATACTCCTTAGGTATCCAAGAATATATGATTTTGCTTTCAAGGTCACCAAAACTTTTCAAAACAGAATTTTTCAGCTGTTGAAGAAATTTGGTACTCCAGTATAAACAATTACTGTCAGTTCATTGATTTTTAAAAAAATTATTTTAAACTAAAATACTCGCAATAATGCAAAGTAAACTACAAACACCACACGAAACTCTCTCTCTCTCTCACATACACACACACACACACACACACACAATTCATATCTCAGCAATGTTTTTCATTTATTTTTTTTAAGAGGATGCTATCACAGGACATAAACTGAGTAAATATATCCAGACTCTGCCATTATCTGTTCATGTGGATCAATTTTGTTTTGCCTCTTGCCCTATGGCAGCTGGGAAAGCCCCACCTCCACCCCCCATAAGCAGAAGAAAGTGAATGAATGGATTTATATTCCCTTTGTGGTGGTTCTTCTTACCAAGTTTGTGTGTGTGTGTGTGTGTGTGTGTGTGTGTGTGTGTGTGTGTTGGGGGGGTTGAAATACTGAATAACATTAAAGAGCATCAAAAAGATCTGTTGAGTTGCTTCCTGGTGTGAACATACCTCTCATCATTCCTTTCTGCACCCACACCCACCCCCTCACAAGCAGCTCTAAAAACTTCTCTCAGTAAACTTGGATGCCGCACGTGGAGAAAGTTGAGGAGTGAATGAAGTGGCAGCACTTTAACAGCAGAGCAGAAATCAGTTCTGAACATTTTGTGCTGCTCAGTGTGACCATATTGGGTTTTAAAAAAATATTAAAGTGAAGCAATTTCTTAGAAAAGCAAAAGTCCTCAGCTGAAAAATAAACGGTATGGCCACAGTGTTGGGGCGTTTCAGTGTTGATCCCTGAGGGGCAGGAGGATGAGCTGAGGAGTTTAAGGCACACCAAGGCCACCACTGTGAATGCATCAATAAGTGTCAGGGCAGTAAAGCCACCCTGTGCGTGAGATTGGCCTTATTGATTAGTCTCTCTGAAGATAATATCTTCACTCTGAGTCTGTCTCTTAAAAATTCAGCTACATCCAGTTTTGTTCTTTAATGTTTCCTGTGGAAGAAATCCTTTCTGAAGAACAATAAGATATCTGATCCCATACCACAAAATACTTTACTCAGTATGTAGGCAAAGGAACTAAAAAGCCCTTCACAAATGTTATTGAAACATCTTTTGAGGATTGTCAGATATTTCTGTGTTACAGAGTGTGGGGTGACAGAGGTGAAATTTACTGCCGAGTATTGATCAGAGACCATGTAATTGAACTTTTCTCCGTGTGGACTCTGCTCCCTCCCATTGTCTGAATCCACCTGCATCGTTTGGCTGGTGCGGGCAAGCTCAAACTGCACAGCAACTAAATATCGGCTGGAGAAGCAGCCTTTTTACTTATCCTTCAACCCTAATTGGTATGCCTTCGAGTTGTATTTTCAGGCATGTATTTCTTTAGATACAGTGCTGTGAAGTGTTTGCAGTTACTTTTCAGGCCAGGTAGCTTTTTACAGCTTTTCCCCCCTTAATAAATGAAATCCTTTAAAAACGGCATTTTATATTTACTCGGGTTATCTTTGTCTGAAAAGAATTAAAATGAATTTGGTGTGAAAGGTCTGACAAATATCCAAGAGGGGGAAAAAAAACACTGTAATGTACACAAGCTGTAATTTACCAGTTTTGCATGTGTAGCTCTAATATCAGTGAGATTAATGTGGGACTTTACTATAGCTCTAAAAATACTCACTGCTATAAAAAATAATGTAATAATTCTGACTAATGAGTCTAATGTGTTAATTGTTACTGGCTTATGTAATCTGTGTGATAAACTTCTATATGATCAATAAGCTGTTCTTTTTGGATTTCACAAATATATCATGAAATCTAATGAACATTTAGTTTGTTTTGGTGTTATCGATTGGAATGCAATACGCCTGGAAGTCCTTATTGATTACAGTGGCTAATATGCATTTCTAGAGGCAAAGCTGCACACACCAATCAGAGCTTTTATATTAAGTCAACAAAGAAAATAGATAAACATAATGCAAAGCAGGAACTTTTGGAGTCATCCAATTGTTATTTTTTATAATGTTTGTGATTTTTCGTCTGCAGAAATGACCAAATTAGAGGTGTCTCTTTTCCCAACTCTAGGGGAAAATGTTTTACTCTTCACCATTCATTAAGAGCTTTAGATACTCTTCACATTACAAATTAAGATTTTGTATATAAATCATTGAATTTTTTAAAACTTCTCAAATAGTTGTCGCTGTTTTAACACAACTATTTGGTGTTAGTTACTGCTGCAATCTTCATTTCCTGTTTGGACATATTCTCTGGTCTCTCTGGGCTGTGGGCAAAGGGTAAGGTACAGTTCTCTTAGAATAAAGTATGGCTTCACACTGTGTTTCATCTGCCATTATAAACAGCAAACAGCAGGATAGTATGCTCACTCTTCTCTGACACATTAATCTGAGAATGCCACACTCTAAAGCAGTCCCCCTGTAAACAATGACGGGTAGGAACCAAAATGATTCTATACAAATGGTTGTAGATGTTCTTCTCCTTCATCTTTTGTCTAGTTCCTTTAGGGGTTGCCACAGCGGATCACCCGCCAAAACGCTCAACTTGAACTGGGCTATTTCATGAGCTGCAGCAATGAAATATACCAATTTTCTCAAGGTTAGCAAAGACAAAAATTTCTTCACAGATCAAATTTTTACATAAAGCACAAAATAAACAAACTTTTCACTGGCTTCAGACCTGCAGCACTGCTTTGACCTAACGTACTTGCCTTTGTTGTGTGCACAGAAGGCAGTGGTTTAAGTGGCCATGTTGCCTGTTCTCAGTGCTGTAGCTATTTTGGTGAACAGCAGGAATGCCAAAGCCACACAGGAACATAACACCCAAGTTAAATCAAATACATAAAGTCTTTAATAGCTTTTTTTACATCATTCATAACCTGATGCCTTTCATGGAAAACATTACTTACACCTGTTTGTCAAGCTACACTACCACTCATTATAATCATCAATGCCATTAGCATTCCATCTGATGCCCATCCAAGTGCTGATGCTCATTTAATTTGCTTCCCTTTATCTGAAGCAGCAGAGGTAATGCAAACATTTCTGCCTTGTTAATTGAAAGTCAGATTAATTAACTGATTGTGTGATTTCCATTCATATCAGGCAGTCAGAGTCAAACATATAGTAGCATAAAGCAGTCTCTGAAACAGTTTTGTTTTGCCTCTCTCATCTTTCAAAACATGTGAGGCTTCACTGAAATATAGATCACTGTTGTTTTTAAAAACCTTTTCTGTGTACTATGTTCAAACAGCTGTGAAACGGATAACAATAGAACTGCTGTATTCACACACCCGGAGGGAGAGGGTAGTTTGTCTGACAAACACTGGCTCTAAAGAGTATCAAGCTCCTTGAGTCGGACTACCGACAAAGTTAGTTGCTGCAGGATACTTTTTTTCATGTGCCATTATTTCCTTGGACCAGTGAAACTAGATGTGAACCTATTTTCTCCAAGATTGTAGAACCTCCTGGATGTTCCGGTTGGAAGGAACTGTCCACTTCATTTACTCCTTCCATTTGTTAAGGCTTTTATGAAAGTCACGCACCATCTGCATGGCACAAACACTTCTGGAAACTTCTCTTAGGAGGCTGTTTGCTACTGCAAAACATTCTAAGCCTGAGCTGTTCAATGAAGAGTTTTCTGTTGAGGTTTTCAGCCATGTGTGTGACCTCTGGTTGGTATTCCCCTGATGACCAATGATTAGATGTTCTCAAATTAATTATAAAACATGCAGTATGTATATAGGTTGGTAGGTTGACATACTCTGCTGTGTTTTTCTCTTAGAGTCTCAGGATGCTTTCAGACTCTATGGGTCAGTTCTCATTAAGACATGAACTGCCAGTGCAGAGGCCTTCATCTGCTCCCTCTGGACTCAATTTGTGCATCATTTTGTTTTGAGACAAATGTGTGTCAAAAGATTTGTACCTAGTAATCCCAAACACTGTTACTCCTGAGGTCAGTAGATTGTTATCTTTATGAGGATAATTAGAAGGAAAAATAATAAATAAATAGCCTCTGATATTTGTTGATTCCAGAAAATGGTGCAAAGATGAAAAAACAAGAATCCAATTAAAATGACTTAATTTATTAAGCACAATGGATTCACGAAACAATTAAGAGCAGTCATATATCAAAGGAGGCTAAATTGGTTCTTCAGTTTTGACTGCGTTGAACTGAGTTCTTTTAACTTCTGTGGTCCAGTGTCCAGTGACATATCAGGTCAGAGTCACATAAAGGTGCAATTTGTTGTGAAACTGCCCGGTCCATCTCAGGGCAGTTTCTCAGCAATTCACACTTTGAAACACAAGACTGAACTCCAACATACACACTGCCTTGCAGTCTCAACAGGTCAGAGGTGTGATGGAACTACAGAGGTCATATATCCACTGACTACACTGAAACTACAGTACCTCAGAATTACGTATATATATATATATATATTTGCAGGTAGTAAATAGAGATCAGCTTTGGGGAACTGGGCCTTATAAGTATCAACTATAGAGTCCTAAATTCCTGCTCTGACTTGGCTGGGAAAATTAACAGACTACATGCTGTTAACCAGTCAGTCATGGCTAGTAGTCTTTCACTTACGATGTGATGTTATTGCAAGACAGAAGTCAAGGAGGAGCTACTGGAAACAGAAACTTTACCTTTCACTTCAGCATGATGGACACATTACAAGGAATCAAATTATAATCAAACTTTTCAAGTGTCTGCACAGAACATTATAGTGAAACATCAGATGGTATTTTACCTAAAGCTTGCATTATGGCAATACAATGAAATGAAAGCTTGCTTGTCCCAGGGCTAGGTGAAATAGTGAGAACACTGATCCATACGATGCAATTCTGTGGAAGTTACTCATCTAATATTGGCTATGCAGGTTACCCTCAATATGCATTTTAGATCAGAAGTAGCCAGATGTTCTAAGACAGTGTCACAAAATCGACAAAGCTGCTGGATGAAATGGGAGGATGTGGAGAAGAGGAAACTCACATGGTGTGAACTCTAGAGCATGGAGTTAAATAGACTGAGTTTCATCATCAACGCCACCCTCTCATCGCTCATCTCCCAATCTAGGCCCAGTGAATGATGCCGGGGGCCTGAGAAAGCACCTTAAGCACCTTGAGGTTATTTTGATTTGGCTTTAAATGAATTGAATTGAACTGTATTAAACTGAATCTAAATGGAAGTGGACCTAGACCAAAGACTAATCTAAAATTGCAACAACCACCCTGCGACCAGACTTGGTCCTCTGGTCCAACAGTTGCCAGCATGCTAACATTATAGCGCTGACAGTCCCCTGGCAGGATGCAATCAATGAAGCCTATGAGTGCAAGAAGCTGTGGTACTCCATTCTAGTAGCAGAAACAGAGGACTAATGCCAAAAGGTGATGGTGCACCCAGCTGAGGTGGGGTGCAGAGACTATGTAACCAGGACTACAGCAAAACTCCTCAAGGGATTAGGACTCAAGGAGCAAGTCCACAGAAGAACAGTAAAAGAACTGGTCAACACTGCTGAAAGGAGCAGCCATTGGTTATGGTTGAAAAGAAAAGCGAACTGGCTACGTGCAGAACACCTACCCAGACCTGATCAGCCTGTGGGGGCTGCCTCAGCAGAGGGTGTCTTGTCATAAAAGGCCAAAACACCCTGTAATGCTGAGGTACACAACTGACAATGTGTCCTTGTACTAGCTGTATCTCCTGCAGCCATCTACAAGAAAATCCACGTCATTTCCACTGTAAACAGCTGTGGTGTAGAAACACCAGGGATTACACCTAGTACTTTAATGAATCATCTCTGTCTAATTGGTGCTGTTACATTTTCTGATCTGCAATAAAGTGGTGTATTTACAGTAGCCTAGTTGTAGCTGGCACGCTGTTACCTCACAGGAAGAAGGTTCCTGGTTTGAACATGCTGGTTGTCTACATTTCTAAGACATACGTGTTAGGTTGATCTGTGATTTTAAATTAGCTGTATGAGTGTCGTGATCTTTACAGGGTAAACAAGGCTGCTGGATAAAATGTGAGAGCGTGGAGAAGAAACTCACATGAAGTGAACTCTGGAGCTTTGAGTCAAACAGAGTTTCATCATCAAAGCCACATATGATGATGTCCTGCCTTGTCCTGCAAACCTAAATGACTGGTTTGGTTTTGGCCAGAGGACTGTAGTTGTGTACAGTGTGTGATTGTCTGTTTCTTTGTTGGCTGCAGCTCACCTGTGACCCTAAGCTGGAAATGCAGTTAGGAAAACTGATAGTTGTAGCTGTGTGCAGAGATAAGGGGAGATGATGCAATGAATGGGGTCCGTGTTTCCTTTTCTGGGACAACAAACATGGTACACAAAACTGTTATACTGAATCTCAGGCCACATGACTGTCTTGTTAGCATGTACTTCATGTTACACACAGTCACTCATTTCCCAGAACAAGGGGACAATGTCATATTCTTAAAGGGGATAGATTGCTTGGCACCCCACTGTCACAGTGTATGTCACACCACATCTGTGATGTTGGTTTTACAAATAAATACAGATGCTTTTACATTATACCAAAGTCCTTCTAGCAGCAAGTCACGCCATTTTGCAGTCATCTGGGTAATGCCTCTAGACAGTTATTTTGAAGCCCCTATTAAAGGGTAAAAGAGATTTAACATTGATATCGATTTTCATAGAGAAATACAAAAATACATGTATAGAATGATTAGTCAAATCTGAACGAAAACCACCTGAAATGTGTGGTGACTTTGTCTAAAAATAAGGTTAAAAAAGTTTTTAGGGTTTTTTGGGGTTTTTTTTTATTTGTTTTTGGTGGTTTGGGTTTTTTTCCCCAGTAGGTTCTTCGACTACATTATGCATGCACACATTATATTGAAAAGTACTATGCTAATTCACAATACAAATACATGCACACAATATTACAGCTCCAGTAATGGTTCAGCTCACAGTGCTGACACGATCAATCTATCGGGCTCATCCTTGAATGAACACTGAACAAATACTATACTAACTCATAGTATGGATACAGCAAACCGAGAAAAACAATACATCCATTTCCCTACTAGGACAAAGAGTATCCATGCCTGCCACTGTACAGTTGGAATTGTTGTGAACTTATACTGCTAGCATGCTTCAGCACAAAATTATGACAAATAATAAATTCCTTAAAATTAAAATTTTAAAGTGCTCCATCTCTCGCTTATGTCTGATTGTGCCTTGAACTTTTTGTCATTTCTCTTTAGGATTTAGGATTTTGCCAAATCCTAACTTGACCTTATTGAGATGGTTATGATGTTCATCATAACAATATTATATTATATATAATAATATTACTTATAAACATGTATGTTAGTACATATGCAGATTAAAAACATCACTTAGTTTTTTCATTGTTTTCTGCAAAATTTCTGTTTATTTTTCTTAGCACACTGTGACCTTCTGACCTTTTCCTCAAATGATACATCAGATAGATTTTACATCAGTCCTTAGAGCCCGTGCTTAAACCTACAAAGATAACACCACCTTGACTTAACAGCAGGGCTCAGCATTGACACTGATAGAGTCTTTGTCTCCTTTCAGAGCTGTCAACCTTTGTCACATCTCCTGCTGCCACTTATTGCTACACAGTTCTTCTTATTTTTTACACTTGGGCTCCACATGAATTCAGCTTTCTGATCTCTTATTCGAAGCTGGAGGTCTCTCTGCAAAGCTCTGCACACATTGCTGGCGGGCTGCCATGTTACGTCAACACAGGTGAATGCAGGAGGGCAAGAGAGCCGCCACTACGGAGGAGAGCAGTGACATGAAAATCAGGTGTTGACAAAAAATGTCAGGGGTAATCACTACTGTTTCTGAGCAAATAACCTAATCTTCTCTCTGAAGTATAGAGGCTAACATGTCACAACTCATAAGCAGCAGCCTGTTGTTATATGTAGTTTACATTCCTGTGGCAAAGTTAGATATAATGAGTCCAGTAAATGTTTCGACAGGGCTTTTGTTTTGGAGGAACGTGCTGTGCTTTGCAGTATGACAAATCTAGTGACCTAGTGTTCTGATAACAAGAGAGCAACACATAACCCCGCTTCCCAAATTATCAGATGATTAATTGAAAAAGCAAACAAAAATACAATAGTGCAGCGAGTCTCATTAACCGAGGAATGCCACATCATAATGAGCAATTAATGCAAACAACATCCAGCACTGATTGGCTGCCCAGCAAGTCTCCATGCATCACAGCACATGGAGATGAATATTTAGATGCGATGATTCACATTCATTGCCCATCATGACAACAGCCACAATCTGAATGCACTTTGCGTGCAGATTGATAGCTATCTGTGCACTGTGACACATGACTGTCTTTCACCTGGACTGTTTCCTGTTGGGTTGATGGTATGGAAACAAACCATGTTTATACAAAAAAGATGATTAGGCTGACAATGCAATAAAAAGTACAACACAAGCAATTTTGCATATGTTGCAGAATTATTAAGAGTTTATTCTATGGATGCTGGGGTTAGGGGTGTGGCCACAGTGACTGACAGGTGTCACGGAACTCGATCTCTCCATCAGTCTGTCCTGTTTGTCCTTTTTGGATAATTTTAAATACAATTATCTGACAAATAATACAGCTTTCTGTTTAGTGCAGGCTGTCCAAGAAGTTTGGGCTCCCGTTTTGGTGAGTGAAATTCTAGTATTTTATTGTAATACTTAGCACTAATTAGCAGGTATGTTACTGTGCGCTGTACACAGGATTTATGAAGACAGCTTGCTAACCAGGCATGCTAGGGTTCATCCACCTTCTCATCCAAATATGGTAACTTCTGGCACTGAAAAGAACAACAACAAAACAACAGCATGGCAGCAGCCAAAACATTTACACTAAGGAAATATTGATGACAATTATGCACTTGTATTATCATCTGGCTTCATGGATAGATAAAGCTGGGTATCATCTGCAATGAAAATGTATGCTATGCCTACTAATAATACTGCCTAGGGCAGGGGTGTCAAACTCAATCACAGGACAGGCCAAAATTGAAGACACAGTCTGAGTCGTGGGCCAGACAGGATTTTAAAAAATTATTTTAATCACCAATATGAATTTGAATGGCCAGAATACAGCAACTTTTTCCTCAACACATAACAACAACAAAACATATAAATAAAATACAATGAATGAATAATACTTTATTAATCTCACAATGGGGAAATTACAGTTAACAGAACACCCATCCAAGAAGACAAACAAACAAACAAGGGGCAATAGGTGAACTGAGGCCATGCCACCCCCTTCTGGAGGTGCTGCCATTAAAAAGACGGAAACAATAGCGAAAATATATAAAGATGAGTGAGGAAAAAAATCATCTCATACATACACACATACACAGTATAAGGTTACAAAAACCTCTGCGATAGTGCAGGAAGCGCATGGCTTAGCATGGGAACAGTAGGGTGGGGAGGGGCAGGGATGGAAGGGAAGAGAAATCCTAGTGTCAGTAAGCTGAACGTGTATGTCTTCCATCAACAGTACAGCCAGGCATGTCATCTTCCACCCACACAGGAATCCATGATGTAGCCCACCGGGAATGTCAATTGGATAAGAGGGAATAGGGTTCTCCTTTCCCCAATCTCCCCATGGTGAAAATTTGATCAAAATAATGGCGTTGAGAGACCAACTGACCAGATCCATAATTATAATTTCTAGTCTG
Organism: Pterophyllum scalare; assembly: GCA_024447675.2. NCBI lineage: Eukaryota > Metazoa > Chordata > Actinopteri > Cichliformes > Cichlidae > Pterophyllum > Pterophyllum scalare. The sequence goes on along the minus strand of JAMQGT020003665.1, from coordinate 3,381 downwards.
GAAACTTTGTGAAGAGAGGCTCTAAGCAGCAAAGCAAGATAAAAAAGGAAGGGCTGGGGAGAGAAAAAAAGTGCGTCCGTCTCCACTGAGGAGCTGAAGAAAAAAAGCATTAGATTTTATTCAAAAATAACATCAGGCAAAATGAAAATATTTCAAGCTGATGAAAATTTGCAATTTTTTCAGGTTAAAAACTGTGATGGGAATTTCTGCACTTCACAGTCACTAAAACACTGTGTAAACTGCACAGTGTGTCTCAACAAAAAGTGCAGCTGCTAACACAGCAGGGTTTCTTTTTTTCGGACAATCCCATGCGTGAGGTCCAGTCCCTGAAGCTGCAGGCTTAACGCATTACGATGCTTCATTATGTCACAGAGAAAGGCCGACTCACACGGGGCCCTGCTGAGTCTTCTCCTTTAGTTTTCACAAACTTTACAGCTCATTGCGCCTGTGTGATAAGGCATGTCGCCAAATTCAGAAGCTATTTCTTCCAGAAAAGACTGAAACTGATTTAAACCTTTGCCTCTTAAACGTTCACTGTCTGTGTTACAGTGCTTATGGTGGGTTCTGTCTTCAGGACTTGCAGCGTCAGCTCACCAGTGCAGGTCTCCCTCTGATTCTTCTCCTGCATCTGTCCCACCAATCCACTCTTTTCTCAGTACACCGCAGGTGGGGAAAATAGACAGATGGTTTACCTCCGATGTCAGCGATCAGGTCCTTTGCCTCCCACCTGTTTGGAAAATCCCTGTTTTCCATTTTTCACACTTTCCACATTTTTGGGGGTCAGGCTAGCTTAAATGTCCCTGTAAAAAGTGCTGACCGACGTTTTTATCCGCTGATCAATGTGTTATTGAGAACACGGAAAAATGGGTCAGTGCACAGCTCTTGGCCGCACAGGTCTTGGCCTGGTGGCAGCTGTTGCAGTGAATTGTGGGATTTGTAGTATAAGTGGTGGGAGTGCTATTTACCCATGGGCCATTAATAATAGCTAAATGAGATTATATTGTGGTCCAGATGTGACCCACGGTCCTTGAACCTGACACATGTGGCCTAGGGGAAGCATTTATAATGTAAAAAGAATTGGTCCTAGCACAGAACCCTGTAGAACTCCATAACCTTAGTGTGCAAATAAGCCTCCCCATTTTATGTGAAAAAATTGGAGTATTTTAGATAAATATGATTCAAACCACTGCAGCACAACACCTTTAATACCTAAGGCATGCTCTAATCTTTGTAAAAAAAAATATTACGGTCAGCATTATCGAATGCTGCACTGAGGTCTAGCAGGATTAAAGCAGAAATGAGTCCACTATCAGAGGCCATAAGAAAATAATTTGTAACCTTCACTAATGCTGTTTCTGTACCGTGATGAATTCTTAATAAACCATTCCTCTGCAGATGATGAGTTAGCTGTTTTACAACTACTCTTTCAAGAGTTTTTGATATGAAAGGAAGGTTGGAGATTGGCCTATAATTAGCTAAGCCAACTGGGTGGTAGGTTTTTAAGTAGTGGTTTAATTACTGCCACCTTAAAGGCCTGTGGTACGTATCACATTAATCTTTGATCCTTTTTAAGACTGAAGCATTAATTAATGGTACAACTTCTTTGAGCAGTCTTCTAGGAATGGGGTATAATAGACACATTGGTGGTTTGGAGGAAGTAACTGTTAGAGTTAACTCAGAAAGTTCAATCAGAGTGAAAGAGTCTAAATAAATATAAGTAGTATTGACAGTAGCCCAGAATCAGCTTTACTCACCAAGTATGTGTACACATACAAAGAATAAGGCTCTGGTTATTTCTTTGCTCTCGATGTATGTAACAGAATATAATTCTGCTTGTTTTTTGCCTACAATGCTCTGTAGCACCTACCAGAGGGGAGGAGTTGGGACAGGTTGTGTCCAGAGTGTGATGAGCCTGCAGTGATGTTGCCCGCCCATTTCCTGATTCTGGGTTTGTATAAATCCTGAATCAAGGGCTAGTCAGCACCAAAGATTTTTTCTGCAGACCTCACTGTTCTTTTCCTGTTTGATGGCTGATCCAAGCCATAGAGTGATGGATGTGCAGAGAAACAGGTTAGATTACTGCAGTGTAGAAATGGATCAACAGCTCCTAAGACAGGCTGAACTTCCTTTAGCTGTACATAATAATATGTTTGTGAGATGGTTAAGAATATTTTTTATATTTGTGAAGAAATGTAAGAAGTTATTACTAGTCAAGGTTACAGGAATACTCAGATCAACAGAGCTCTGACTTCTTTGTCAGCCTGGCTACAGTGCTGAAAAGAAACCTGGGGTTGTTCTTATTTTCTTCCATTAGTGATGAACAGTAAGATATCCTAGCTTTACAGAGAGCTTTTTCTTTAAATAGAGCAGCAAACTCTTTATCCAGGCTAAATGAAGATCTTGTAAATTAGTGAGACACCATTTCCTCGCCAGGTTACAGGTTATCTGCTTGAAGCCTGCACGTTTGTGAGTTATACCAGCAGGCTTTATATTTCAGGCTTTCCTTTTCAGATGAGCCACAGTATCCAGTGTCGTATGCAGTGAGGTTTTAAAAATATTATCAAGATAATCGACCTCTGTGGGAGTACATTTTACATAGCATACATAGTACATAGCATTGAAGATAGCAGTGGAGGAATTATGTCCTTAAACTCAGTTACAGCCCTTTCAGAAAGACTTCTACTGTAATGAAATTTATTCCCCTCTGCTGTGAAATCCATTATTGTAAATTTAAATGTTAAGAAATGATCAGACAAAAGAGGGTTTTCAGGGAATACTGTTAAATGTTCAGTTTCTATGCCATATGTCAGAACAAGATCCAGAGTGTGATTAAAGTGGTGGGTGGGCTCATTTACATTTTAAGAGAAGCCAATTGAATCTAATAATAGATTAAATGCAGTGTTGAGGCTGTCATTTTCAGCACCTACAGTGCCTTGCGAAAGTATTCGGCCCCCTTCGCCAACCTTTTCAACCTTTTGCCACATTTCAGGCTTCAAACATAAAGATATAAAATTATCATTTTTGTGAAGACACAATCATGTGGAATGAAATTTATTGGATGTGTCAAATGAAATGTGTCACTTTTTTAACAAATAAAAAACTGAAAAGTGGGGCATGCAATATTATTGGGCCCCTTTACTTTCAGTGCAGCAAACTCACTCCAGAAGTTCAGTGAGGATCTCTGAATGATCCAATGTTGTCCCAAATGACTGATGATGATAAATACAATCCACCTGCGTGTAATCAAGTCTCTGTATAAATGCACCTGCTCTGTGATAGTCTCAGGGTTCTGTTCCAAGTGCAGAGAGCATCATGAAGACCAAGGAACACACCAGGCAGCAATACGTTATGTATAGGCGTCTCTTCGGTCGGATACTGCTG
>JAMQGT020003664.1:17500-24847 GCA_024447675.2 Pterophyllum scalare | reverse complement strand
AATTTTAGCTATTATTAAAGGCCCGTGAGTAAATAGCGCTCTGACAACGTATACTACAAATCCCACAATGCACTGCAGGCCAAGACCTGTGCGCTAACCCATTTCTCGAGTTGCCAATGACACACTGATCAGTGGATAAAAATATCGCTCATCACTTTTTACAGTGACATTTAGGCTGCCTGACCCCCAAAAATGACCAAACGAAAAGTGGAAAACAGGGATTTTCCAAACAGGTGGGAGGCAGAGGACCTGATCGCTGACATCAGAGGTAAACCCGTGTGTCTCTTTTCCCGCCCGCGTTGTGTGAAGAAAAGAGCGGATTGCTGGGACGGATGCGGGAGAAGATGCAGAGGGAGACCTGCACAGGTGAGCTGACAGTGGATTACTGCGTCACACAGCAGGAAACGCTGCGCAGCAAAGTCCTGAAATGAACGTGTCATAAGCACTGTAACACAGACAGTAAACTTTATAAGAGCCAAATGTTTCAATCACCGGCAGTTTCTGTCTTTTCTGGCGGAAATTGCTTCTGAATTTGTTGACGGGCCTTATCACACAGGTGCGATGAGCTTACTGAGGAAATCTGTCAGTTCACGGAAAGTAAAGGAAAAGTCTCAGTAGGGCTCCGGGATGAAAGGTGTCTGTGTGAGTCGGCCTTTCTCTGTGACGTAATGAAGCATCTTAATGCGTTAAAGCTGCAGCTTCAGGGACGGGACTGCACATGTATGACGCAGTGAAAGCTTTTCAAGTCAAGTTGCACCTGTGAGTGGCGCAGATGTAAAAAGGGAATTTATGCCACTTTCCATTGTTGCCCAAAAAAAAAAAAGAAAGAAAAAAATCAGAGTAGGTCTCCAGTGCTGTGTTTGCAGCTGCGCTTTTTGCTGAGAAACTGGACACACTGCAGGTTACGCAGAGTTTTCCTGACTTTGAAGTGTAAAAATTCACATCACAGTTTTTACCTGAAAAGACTGCAAATTTTCATCAGCTTGAAATATTCTCATTTTCCCTGATCTTATTTTTGAAGAAAAATATATTTATATTTTATTTACTGTGTTGAGGAAACCATTGAAACCACTGTTTTCTGGTCATTCAGACTCATATTGCTGATTAAAATAGTTTTAGTTTTAGATGTTCAATTAATGCCCGCGACTTAGACCGTTTTTTCAATTTTGGCCCGTCCAGTGATTGAGTTTGACACCCCTGCACTAAGGTGACGCACAACATACTGACCTTGTTAAAAAACAAAAAAGTTTTTTTTTAATTTTTTTGTTTCGTTTAAGAATTTCTTTCAGTTTATACTGATACATAATTTAGTCAACATTGTGAATGCAGTTCAGGACTCTGTATTATTGAGTTGTGTGTTTTGCTGGTTTTCAGAAGCTGCAGATTTTTAGCCTCTGCTACTGCAAGGTTTGATGCTTCATATATCACCACAACAACTGACAGGCTGGTTTCAGAAGAGTTGTGTAATTGCTTAGTAGGTTGAAATTTTACTGAATGGCAGCCAAAGCTGCCCCAAAAAAAAAAAAAAAAAAACTGACAGGAGGAAACATCATTCATACCTTAGAGAAGGGTCCAGCAAACCTCCAAAGTCCATTAAAACCAAAGCCTGTGAAATGAGAGGGAGGGAGAGATCAGGAGAAGCTACAGCTGAAGCAATGTGAAAATCTACCAGCTCTTATCCATTTCAGTTACCTGTCAGCATTATAGGACACAACTAAGAGCAAAACCGGGACGTTAACATGCATAGCTTGTAAATTACAAAAACAGCAGTGTGCTTTACTTTGTAAATAGGACGGTTGGTACTGGGGGGGTGACTCCTCGTGGTACACCACACTCTGGACAATGCCGTGGACAGGGTTCAAGAGGTTAATATCCTGGCACATGGACAGCACAGTGTTGATCTTGGAGTCCAGCAGGTTGTGGCTGAGGAGGAGATATAAGCACAAACATCTATAGCTTAATCTGCAGGAATGGCTGGCTTTGATGAAATGACACATTTAGAAAAAATAAATAATTAGACACCGGAGTCTGGCCTAACACTTCAGAAAATCCAACATAGTCTAAACAAATCCCAGAGTAAATACACCTGATCCGAGCCACAGCACATTCAAACAGAGTAAGAACACTGGCAGCAACAAAAAAACAAAAAAACCAGGAGCAGGGAACATGTTCACTACTTACACAACTGGAAAAACCTTTGGGAAGACAACACTGGCTTCAGCCAAATACTCATACAGAATTCTCTGGTCAAAGTCATCAGTGGTGTATTTGACCTGGGTGGCCTGGAAAACAATGAAACAATTAGTGACCAAGAGCTGAAAAGCAGCCACATCTAAGGTCAGCTATACGGCGCCCTTCCCCACCAGCACAGTGAGAAGCAGTGCCTGGATCTTTGGGTCAGTAAGCACTTCTTCATCCAGCAGAACGTTGGACTCTGATACAGACACCTTGCGAAGATGAGAGTTTCCAATTCTTTGTGTCTCTGTAATTATAACAATGAGATGTCACATAGAATATGCTCTTGAACAAACTTCTGAATCACATCAGACATAGAAGGATATGCCAGGATCAATACTCTGCCCTGTACTCTCACCTATTTCGTAGTCATTCTCAGCTACACGCCTCATCTTGGGAGGGGTAGTCATTCCGGACTCCATTTCTGGTCTCTTTGGTGCTTTGGAGTCTGATATGAGATGATCAAAGCTCTTCCTGGTGCCTAGCCAACAGAAAAACAAAACATTTGCAATCTGGGCCTGTATATCTGCCAGTCTTTCCTAGGGAAATGCGATGCACTGTGTATTTTGACACCTTTCTATCAGAACCAGCATTAACTTTTCAGCAATTTGATCTACAGCAGCTCATCTGTTGGCTCAAAACACACAGGCCTGCCTTCACTCTCAGTGAGCCTTGGCCATCCGTGACCCTGCCACTGGTTCACCACTGTTCCTGCCTTGGCCCTCTTTTGATAGATACTGACCACTGCAGACTGGGAACGCTCCACAAGAGCTGCAGTTTTGGAGATGCTGATCGAGTCATCTAGCATCACAATTTGATCCATGTCAGACTCGCTCAAATCCTTACACTTGCCCATTTGTCATGCTTCTAACATCAACTTTGAGGACAAAATGTTCCTTTGCTCCATAATATATCCCACCCACTAAGAGGTGCCATGATGAAAAGATAATGTTGATAACTTCACTTGCCAGTGGTTATAATGTTTTGCCTGACCTGCATAACAAAAAACTGAGGGATAAGACATACCCAAGAGCTTCTTGGTGTTGGCCTGCGAAGGCTGACCCATGTCTAGGCTCATGGACTTGCGTGTTCGAGGGCTAATCTGGCCCATTGTGGGGTAGTGAGCTGAAAGGTAACGCTCTGAAACCTGAGGTGACGTCCATGGTTGAGACTCTTGCAGAGTTCTGAGAGGACAGTGAAAGAACAACAGTTAGCAAGCAGGTTACAACCTCAGGACTAATTTTAACCTAAAACCTGCACAGAGGAACATATAAACCAAAGCAAGAGTTACTGGGGTTCTCTGAATTGTGGCTGAAAGCTAAAGGCCACACAGGAGTGCTTAGAAAATTATACACCAACTGCTACTAAATGCTAATGTCTAGTTCCATGAAAACTATTTAAACAAGATTAAGAGTTTACAGCCATTCAAGCAGCTCTGCAAGAGCATTTTAAACTAAATATTAGCATGCTAATATTCTCTAATGACAGCTTAACGGTTTCTCATGTTTGACAGTGGTTTAATATTGGCTGGTGCATCGATCTTTTACCAGAGGGACAAAATCCATCTACAAACAGGAACACGGCATAACATGGTGCAGTAATCAATGGGATATTGGTGTCATAATGAAAAAGACAACAAGGTTAAATTGCAAAACAAAATCTAGTTGACTTACAACATCATGATGTCATCCTCAAGTTTCTTCAATTTAGTGTGGCTTGCGATATTTAAAATATCACTTGTCCTGAACTCTCTAACACTGTGTTTAACTGACATTAATAAATGGATTACTGCAAACTTTTTAAACCTTAATGAAGACAAAATGGAAATTCTTTCAAGGAGCCCTAAACTCAAATGCACTTTGGCTTATTCATAAGTTAGAGACACACAATTAAAAGTTTTGGAGTTCTTTTATATTCTGAATTGGGCTTTAATGTATTCATTGGAGTGTGAATGTGTGTGCTAATGCTAGATAGAAAAAGCACTTAGATTTAGAAAAGGTGCTTGTATGAATGTATGGGTGAATGCAAACATGCTGTATAAAGTGCTTTGAGTTGGTTTGTTTTCTTGTGCCTTGATATGTTTTTATGCCTGTGAACCCTTTGAACTTCCACATGTGACATTGGGCTATATAAATAAACTGAACTGAATTATATTGAACTGAACTGAATTGAAAGATTGCTTAAGTCTAACAGTTTGTAGGTATCTTCAGTTTAGCAGTTTGTCAGCAGCACATTCTTAATTAGCACAAAATACAAGCAGATAAGAATGACAATATTTACTTTGGTCAATGCAGAATTTTAAATTAGTTTTCATTTGGTTTATTTAGATTTTTGCCAAGATTCCATTTTTTTTGACAACTGCCAACCCACCCTTAGATTATTTGGGTTTAACATTATTTGCTAACAGTGTTAAATTTTAGTTGCTTATTGCACTTCATTTTTTCTATGCACCACAACTGTTGTGGGACATAGCCTAAGAATCTGTGCTACACTGCAAGCTGAGTCTGTTCTGAGATGCTCTCACACTACTGAATAGAATACTACTGAAAGCGTAAGTGTGCATCAGTAAGCCGGCTCTTGAGCTAACTTACATCCAAGTTCCTGGTCTTAGTTTTGCACCTCTTTTCATCAGCTCACCTGCAGGTAGTATCAGTGATGTGACTTGAGTAGGTATCCATTGGAACTGGATCCATGGAGAGGTCAGAAATTAGTAGTGACTTTCTATGTTTGAGGCTGCAGCGACTTCGGACCTCCTCAGATACAGTGAGTAGCGCTGCGGAAAACAACAAAAGGATGTTATGATGGTCATCGCTGTTCGCAGAGTACACCCAAACCACTTCATCTAAGAACGGTAAACAGCTAATGTTAAGGCTCTGATTTCTCAACTTTACAATGTGACAATGACTTCAACTATAAACAGAATTTCAGTCAATGAAAGGAATTTCAAATACAGTAAAGTGCTGAAAATTACAAGAGGTAGTTGTATACAACAAAATGACACTGAGCATGTTAAGTACCAGCCAGATAGGCTACACTCTGGGTGTTGACCTCAAACTTGTCACATTTCAGATGCTTGCTGATGAGGGCCAACAGTGTGTGGAGGATTCTCACTGTCCTTGCGACTGTGGTGGGTGATGGGTGCCGGTAGCCTGCAGAGACGTGTAAGAGATGTTGAGAGACAGAAACACAAATCAAGTCAAAATGACTGTCACATTCATCACAAAAATAATAATTATTAAAAAAAAAAAAAAAAAGACTTGGCAGGTCAAACTCCACCCACACAGACAGAATACCACATATGGTGGTGCTCTCAGTCACACTGTGACTTCCTGTCTTAGATGCTGCAGTTAAAATAAACCTTTTTCAAACACATGTTCACTTCCTATGTGCCTATTTTGAAAATGCACTGCAAAAGTCACACTGACAGCAGATTTGTGTGTCTGTGTATTCTCAGAGTTATAAACAAGTACTCAAAATAATAACACCCACTTTACCTTTGAGTAGGTGGCCCACCAGTGCAAAGTTAAAGTTGGCACTAAAATTGAGGCCGACAAAGTGATCCATCTGCTTACAGTGCCATTCTAAAGGACGTCTGATTTCCATGAACACTTCTTCTGGACTCTGGAGGACCAATTATATCACAAGACAGAATGAGGAAGCACTCTTGTAAAAAAAATAAATAAATAAAATACACTACAATACACTTCCTGCACACAGCTGTTGCTAATGGCTAGATGACAGAAGTCATGGAATACTGAATCAAAAACTCTGGAATAGATCATTGAAGATATTTATTATTATTGAAGTTTGCCAGCTCTTGTTAGAGAAGTTATACATAAAATAATGGGTAATATGGAGTGACAGACAACATAATGGCTGTCTTATGAATGAGTGTGTTTACATGCAGTGCAATAACACGATCACAGAGAGAAACCTGGTTAAGGATGTTCCTGGACATTCTTAGTTAGCAGCCAGTTATGAGCTCAGTTAGACATATACATGGCAAAGAGTAAGTGGTCACCCGATTGACGGTCTGTATATTAGTTTACTGGCCTTGACTTCTCATTCACCTCTGGGATTGAGAAAGCAGTGTATAGTGTATGTTTTACCTTATCATTGAAGACACGCATTGTGTCCAGAGTGTGGAGGTTCTGCTCCAGCAGGGCAGTTCCGGCTGAGTACAGGTTGACTTCATCCAGCTGCAGCACAGCTATTGCCACCCAGAACAGAGCTTTGTGCATGGGCGACTCCTGCAAACACACACAAGGTGGAACTGCTTGGACAGACACTGACTGATCAAAAACTGCAGGGACAGTTGCGCTGGTATTGTCACTGATGTAAATAAAGGCAAATGTAATAAATATGACAAAAAAGAGATAAACAAAGTCAATAATGTATTACAATGTATCAATGTGAGCTATCAAGTTGCAAAAGAAAGTTGAGAGGCAATTATTTGAATGTTTTAATCACAGGATAAACAGTCAAAGAAGGCAGTTAACTGTTTCAAAGCATGAAAGATGTAAATAAAGTCAGGGGAGGGGAGTGCATCTACACTGGTTGAATACCTTGCTGAGTAAAGGCTGCAGCTTAGTCAGAGCAATGACTGTGGCCTCTATTAATACTTGGCTGTTGTAATTGTCTGGCCCCTTCAGACAGCTCTCTAGACCCTGTAATGGAAGAAAGAGTGAGGAGAAAATAAAGAGGAGAAAAAGAAAAAGGGGGGTGGGAAAAGGAAGGACAGGGTTACATTTGAAATCATTTATTTGTACACAATGACAGACAAAAACACTCAACACATTTTTGTAAATGCTAGCTGTTTACAACTTAAATCACATGAAAAAAAGAAGAAAGAGATTCACGGGTGAGTGTAAAGCAGTTTTACTGTACAATAGCAGTCTTGGTAGATACATAATACACTCAGACATATTCTGTTCAAGGGTCAGCGTGCACAAAGGCTGCACAAAGATGACTGTAGGCCCTCACCCGGTCTATGCTGAGCAGAGGGCTGGCCTTGCTTAGGATTCGAATAATCTGCTTGATCTGGCCATGGCTCACTCTCTTACTGATACAGCCAAACACCACCAGTGCTCTGGGCTGAAGAGATGGGTTGTA
>JAMQGT020003664.1:0-10000 GCA_024447675.2 Pterophyllum scalare | reverse complement strand
TAAGGCTGACATGAAATTAAAGATAATTTCTCATCATGTTTATTGATTTAAAAAAAAAATCATGATCTCCAGATTCAGACAGACTGATATAGAAGTGGCATCACTGCCATAAATATAATAAAACTGAAACCATTTAATTCAGGAAAGTTCCTCTGATCGAAGCCAGGGCATCTCTTCTTTCTTTCTTTCTGATTTCCTTACATCAATTCTTCCTTCAACTATTCCATCCGCCCTTTCTTCCCTCCTGTTTTCCTTCCTCCCTATACATTCCTAAAATTTATCACAGCAAATGTGCAGCATCTTCATAGAAAATCATACTTCAAAGACAGCATTTACATTTTCATACTTTATTTACTTTACAGTTACTCCACAGAGGGGTTAACTCCTTCACACTTTTTACTCTCTCTGTAGAAACATTTATCACTTTTTACTGTTCTGAGCTCTCTTCTTTTAACCACAGACATGTTTAGGGAAATTGGGCAGGGTGTCTGTTGTCCTTCAAACTCAACAGCAGAGTCAGTCTACATCAAAATGAGGACCAGTGTTGTTGTTTGGTTTTTCCAAATTTGAATCAAAACTCCTGCTGCTTTAACAGCTATGAAGCAAGCACGGCTAATATCCTTAAACTTTTCAATCTAAACTGTTCACCAGGAACTTTAGAGTAAAAGAAAATGTCTCTCTTTCTCTCATTCTTTGTCCTTCTTCCTTACCTCTACCCCTCAATGTGTGTCAGGTTTTTCCCAAATTAGACCCCCCCCCAACCCCCTAATGTAATGTAAAGACTCACCATTCACTTTGAGGACAAGACTAAAATCCTTGCTGCTCCCAGTTGAATCTGTGATGGTGACCACATAGAATCCACCATCCTGCAGCCGCAGGTCCGACAGGCTCATCGAACCATTGTCGTAGGCCTGCACTCGGCTGCTGTAATCCTCTGTTATGTTGGTGTACACCCCTGGTTGCCAAGATCCTATCATCCGGCTTACCAGTTCTGACATAAAAATCCATTCTATGTCCGGAATCCCACTGCAAGTGAAATTCACTGAGAAGAACACATCATCCTGCACTGAGCGGATCAGGCTCCTCTGAGGAGAGTGGATGGAGATGGTTCCAGCTAAGCAAACACAGTTAAATACATGGGGTCATAGATGGATAAATGCAGTGGATTATTCTAAAATCAACCAAATCAGAAAAAGGTTCCAACCTGACCCTGTCAGAATCAGCTGATGTTTTTCTGTTCAATAACTTTAGTTTATTCAATAAAAGCAAAAGTTTACCTTCATTCTACAAAAAGCCTGAAGCACAAAGGGTCTCAATCAGTGGAGCAGCAGAGAGGACATTACACTGAATACAAGTATCACAGCAACTGCAACGTCAACAAATGACAAAGAGAGCAACCGCTGATCCAGAGACCCTTTGTGGTCCAGACCCTTCTATGGTTCCAGGGTATTTCCAAATTATTAGACAGAAGATGTGAACATTAGTGTTGTTTCTTCATTTCACACACACACACACACACACACACACACACACACACACACACACACACTCACATATGTATATATATATTGGACACAGAAGGAATCATAGCTGGTGCTGGTATCAAAATACATGTAAAAAGAGACTTTTCATCTTTCATATGCTATAACTTGTTTTGTCCTATCACCTATACTACATGGTTATATTACCCTTAAAAGTTTTCCCAAAATGTACTTTTGAGGTTTTCTTGAGCAAATTATCAGAAAACAGATCAAACATCCAGAATACCAAAGCCTGTGTGATAACATGGTGCAGAGTATAAGGCATGCAGGCAGATTCCCACAGTAATGAGCCTTGACTTGGCTACATACTTTTGGGGAATAATTGGGGATTAGAAATGCACGAACAGGAAATAAGAACCGAAGCAAAATAGGCAACAAGAGCATCTATCAAAGTAAAACCTTAAATAAATACAGATACAACAGTACTCAGAGTACACGTGGTGACGGAAAACAGGGGAACAGCCACCAACAGACAGAGAAAAACTGCTGAATGAAAGCAAGATCTTGGCTTTAGATTGGGACATTTCAGCCTTTGTGGTTCAACAGACTGAAACTCAAAAAATATTCAAAATATGAGGATACAAGTTTGACTGGCTTCATTAGATATACTAAAGTTATTGTGAAGAAAAGTCAGTTGATTCTGAGGGGTCGGGTGGGAGTGACTGACCCAGGTATTGCAGCAGTTAGAGTAGAAACTTGCTGGTGTGTGACAATAAAGCACTATAAAAAGCCAATTTGTCAAAATGAGTCAGAAGTCACAGGGACTGATTCTTATTCCAATAACATATGAATCAGCGTGCAGTACCAGTCAAAAATTTGGGTGACTGTGTCCAAACTTTGGCATGAAAATCAGCCCTGGTGACTCATTTTGCCAGATCAGGTCACAATATTTCACCATGACAGGTAGACTCTTTTCCTGACAAACACTGACGTATCTTCTTAAATACCACTTTTCTCTGTCCCCACCCCCCACCCCCTTTCGATGATTAAAACTCATCAAACTAGCTGGGAAGTATGAGTGTGAATGTGACAGTAGTGTTTCCCTTGAGTGTGTTTAACACCATCCTTTACTGCATATTTTCACAGCGAGGGATCAGGTTATACTGGTGGTGTGTTTGTTTAATGAAGCATGGGTAAAGAATTTCAAATGAAAATACTAGCCCTGACTAAGAAGCAAGGCACTGTGGGTGCTTTTCTACACCTACTAAAACTTTAAGCAATAAACCTCAACTGATTCTTACCATGTTTTTCTGTTACAGAATCACATAAATACTTTTTAATGTAGTTCTAATGTTTCTCTTTTGTAAATGTCCTGTGCAGCTAGGCTCACTTTTGTTTTATGTTCTGGGAGGTTTGGTTTGGATTCTGATTTTGTAGAAATAACAGTTCTGGACACTCAGATAATACTTGTAGGATTATTATCTTGGTACAACATATCTTTATAGGTTCTGAGGCCTCCACTGGCTGCTTTTTTATGGTTCAGATAAGATACTTTGCAATCTTAAGCTTTCTGACCGTCACATGACCGCAGACACACGTAAACATAATATAATATAAACAGATGCTAGAGAAAGACTTTGAGAATGTGCTCATCATGTGATAGAGCAGAAGCTTAACCCTCTAGGGACCTCTCCAACAAAGAGATCAGCTGTTATGTAGCTTAGGTAATATTAGGGAATATTGCCATTTGTGCCTTCTCCTATATTTAACATGCTACCGACAAGACCGAAACTTCACCCAACCCATCAAGTGCTAAGCAAACATAGGTATGTTGTAACACAAAGATAAAGCAGAAGCATTAGGAAAGTGTTGAGCTTACCTAGGTGGCACATATATAACACGATGCTGAGAAAAACGGCAACATCTTGTGCATCCCAGAGCCTGAAATGCAACATTAGGAGCCCAGACCCATCTGTCGAACTGCAGCAGAAGAAACGTCCTCAGGTTCATTTTACATAATGAAGCATTCTCCTCCTCTTTCACTTTTTCCCTCCCAGTTTACTCTTCTTCTGTCCGTCTTCCTGGAGGTTATGAGAATTGTCCTTCTACTTTTTTTGTTTTTTTATGAGAAATAAGAATACCTGTCACAGCAGTGCGGAAGCTTCTCTCCTTTCTCTCAAGACCGTCTTGGATTTCACTTCATACATGCGCAAGTCACTGCCAGCCAGCCCACACCTATCAGACAGGTTGAGCCAGAGATTACTGAGCAAATATATGCAGTCTTTATGTGATCTCGTTCTCACACACTCACACGTACCTGAAGGCAGAAAGCCGCCAAGCAGTATCGTCTAATTTATCTACTACCCCGGCTCAACAAACACTTACTTGTCTATCTGCAGACACCCTGTCACAAAATGAAAACAGGACAGGTGGAATCAGCCAGTATTCCTGCAGCGACACACCTGGTAAAACACGTCAAACAGGAAGTGCATATTCACACGTATGCACCTAAAAACAGACACACAGTTACAGTGAAATGGATGCATGTTAAAGCTGACTGGCTGTACTGTTAATGGACTGGGTTGCAGTGTTGACTGTTTCTTAAAGTTTAGTTTAAAATAATTTTAAATTGTCATGTTTTTCACTTGTATGGCACTTACCAAGACCAGTGTTAGATGGTGCTTCACCAAACAACACAATAGAATTCAAGCATATATTAAAATCAAAATATTTTGATTTATAGAAATGAATTGTATACCAAATTAAAATAGGCCATGCAGGACTGAATTACAACATCAAAATGAAATACAGTGCCATTCCATAGATAAGAATGAATTAAAATAACCTAAGAATAAAATCATGCTATAATGATCATAGCGTATGTTTGTATGTTCCCTATCTGTGTAATAAGACATAGTTTATAGTATGATTAACTGTGAAATAGCAACAGGAAGTAACAAAGAAAGAGCCAGCATCAAACCTGTTACGTCACAGAAACAAACAAACAAAAACATTCGAGTGTTGGCAGCTTCTCTTGTTTTATGATAAAGAGATGAATTTAAAAGAATATACAAAGTTGAATGGAGAGCCAAAGGCATTTGGGCTGTAGCTCCTTTAACAGATGACCTCTGTCACAGCATGAGGTGCTCTGAGAAATTCCAACTTAAATGTACCATTAAGAAGAAGAATAAAAGTCAGAACAACCTCGTTGGTAGATTGACCGTTTGTATTCTGATGTTTCCTGGACTGAGAAAGATTTACCATTTTGTGATAATAAATGTAAAGTTATCAGAAAAACATCCAATCCAATTTAAAGGAATTCTGAAAAAATCTGAGGTTAAGGAGTTTAAAGTATGAAGAGAAACTATGTTTCACTTCCTCTCCCTCCTAAGGTGAAAGAGGTGAACTTCAAAATCCAAAATGAGATTGAATAAGTTTGACTTGGATGGGACAGGCTGGCCACCTGTCCAGGTGTACCCCGCCTCTCATCCCATGACAGCTGGGATAGACTGCAGCATTTGTGTTCTCATTGTGAATCAGTGCAGTCTATCTGGAACATTAGTTTGAACTGACTATAATACAAAAGGTTTGAGTTAAGATGAGGTAAGAGATATTTTGTTAATAATATTACTAATATTCCAGCTACTACTGCTGAAAACATTTAGAATGTGTTTAAAATCGAAATCTGGACTTTCTTGATAATGCTGTATCATTATGAGATCTTTTTTAAATTTTTTTTTTTTACATAAATTGAGATGTTCTAAAATGAAACCATGTGTAAACTGATGTCTGAAGCTGGAGGTGGTAGTCAAGAGGAAGATCTTCAGTTTCTTTCCTCATGTTAAATGTGAGACGTGACCTTTGCCATTCCTGGGACATGGGCCATGGACATGGATCATTTATTTTTGTTTTATTTATTCTTAATATTTTCTATTGTTATGTAATTTTCTATTGGGTTTGTTCATAGTTTTGGTACGGCCTTTTGGATAAGATCAAGTTTAGTATCTATTCTTGTCAGTTTAATGTCTAATATGTTCCCTACCCGGGGACCAAATATTAAATTGATTTTTGGAATAGAGAGATGGAATAGGGGCTTGCTCTGTCCACTTCACACAGTGACCTGGTGTTGCATTCACATAGAGGTTGTGTCTACGGTAGCGCAACTGTCTACGGTGACGTAGACAGTTGCGCCTTCTCATTGGCCCGGAGTCCAAATGGGGATTGCGCCATAAAGTACTGCAATTAGTCCTGGCTATGATTGGATTAGGGTATACAATGACGAGCATATCTGATTGGTGTGTGGCCAGTCAACAAGAAGACTTCTAATTTGTCAAAATGTGTAATGAAAGAGTCTTTATATTGGTCCAAAGTGTCCTAGTACATAACATCTTTATTTCTCACTGTTTGTTGTCTTTTTGTCTAATCAGGTGATGTCTCCGGCTTGCTAATCCCACCTGAGGCATCAGCTGTTGTCCATAGTCTTCCACATAAATCTCTCAGAGCCATCTGGGTTGATCTGTATATGATTTTCCCCCGCCTGATGTTTGAAGCGGGTCTGTATTGCCATAACTCCTGAAGTTGAAGTTACACAAGAATGGGGTTGTAAAAGTACAGTCAAGTATATTTGTTAAAACAAATACTAGCTAATTAGAAGGTCTTTGTTGTGTAAACATTCTGGGAAAACTCCCTGGAATTGGAAAGGTGTCCATCCCCCCAAGAGGTCCTCACCTCAAAAGGTCTTTGGGAAGTACCGGACTGTAGTCCACATCCCCTGCAATGGGGAGTTGTATTTATCTTGATTGCCTTTGTTATATATACAATGAGTGAGGTACTTCTATTTTGTGTATTTATGGAATATTCAATGTATCCACTAATAACTGTTCACTGTCGTCTTTGTATTTTAAATAATAAACTGGATGAAAATCAAATAAACTGTAATGTAATGTGTTTTTTAGATTTAAATTTTTTAAATATATATAAAGAGAAAGAAAAGAAGGAAAAAAGTAAAATAAAAGATATTTTTTGTAAATGCGCAAAATTAACCCTGTGTGCCAAGCCGCGACGTTTCGGCCAACAACATGGCCTTCCTCAGGCGAATGCACACAATAGAATGAATGAAAGTAACGAAAAAATGCCTTTGTGCTTATTTCCTCTCCTGCGTGAGGTTTGCTCTGTTCAAGAGTCAGAAGCAGAGTGAGTGCGTTTTTATTTAAGCTCCTCCCCTAGGCTGCCAAGCTCCTGCTCTCCCCCTCCTCCAACAGTGGGTGAATTACCCTCCCCAATCCAAATTCCATTAAAATAAATGAACCCTTCTTGCTGAATCTTTGGTTTATCGATAGTTGTATGAATTAATGTATTATTTATTTACTTATTAGTGTGTATATTTACTTGTTTGTTACTGTTTTTAAATAAAAAGGAAAATAAAATTGAAAATAAAAAGGAAAAAGAAAAAGAGAAAAAGAGGAAAAAAAGTTTTTTTTATTAATATAAATCCATCCGTCTCACTGAGTGTTTAGTTTATTAGTAGTTGTATGAATTAAGGTATTTTAATTATTTATTTATGTGTATCTATTTATTTTTCTCTTTTTCAAGGAAAAAACATGTTTTTTTTAGCAGGATTTTGTTGACTTAGGGGTACATGGGTTAGGGTTAGGGCCCGGGGTTGGGGTTGGGGTGATAGGTCAAGGGTTAGGGTTAGGGTTAGGGCCTGGGCTGAGGTTGCGGTTAGGGTTAGGGCCTGGGCTTGGGTTTGGGGTTAGGGTTAGGGCCTGGGCTGAGGTTGCGGTTAGGGGTTAGGGTTAGGTTTTGGTGTAAATGAGACGTGACCCTCCCCAACTCGGTCCAGGTGCCTAAAGTTGGTTTGGAGTAGAGGGCACAGGCCGGCGCATGTCGTTTGTTATCAGATCCTCGCACCATATGCTCCCAGCATTAATTCCAAATGGATCGATTAGGTCCTTTAAGTTAAGGTGTATCTACTGAAGATACCTCCCTTTCATCCATGCCTGAGAGCCTCTGCAGGAAACAGAAGTGGGATGCGACATTACGCCTCACCGCAGCCGCACCGGATTAGGCGTATCCTGTGCCCTAATCACCCGCCAAGCAAACTCCACAGGTGGAGCCGCAGGAAGGGGAAAGGACGCGAAGAAACAGCAGGAATCCTGGTGGGCATCTATTAAACTAAGGTTAAGGCTAGATTCATCTAAGAGTTAGATCTATATAGTGTGGATACCTCCCTCTCATCCATGCTGAGAACCTCTACAGGAAACAGAAGTGGGATGCAAGATTACGCCTCACCACAACCGCGCCGGATTAGGCGTATCCTGTTCCCTAGTCACCCCCCAAGCAAACTCCACAAGCGGAGCCGCAGGAGGGGAAAAGGGCACGAGAAACAGCAGGAATCCTGGTGGGCATCCCTAAGTTATTAACTGGTATGCCTAAGATTAGGGGTTAGGGGTCAGCCCCAGACCCAAAGGCCCACACCGACCACACAGCCCCCAGGAGACCCTGAGACAGCTGCACAATCTAGTCCAGGCTCGGGCCCAAAGCGAACTCATTGACTTCAAATATTTCCTATATTAGAGGTGGGGATTTCTGTTGCCGTATGGATCTATGTGTCGATTAGGGATTTGTGGACGTAGGTGGGTGTAAACCTAGGTTTGGGGTAAGTGTTAGGGTTAGGGCTAGTGATTAGGGTTAGGGATAGTGGTTAGGGTTAGGGCTCAAGATATAAATGATTAAGGTTAGGGCTAAAAGTCTAAGTGGTTAAGGTTAGGGTAGGATTACAGGTCAGGGATTAGCCCCCGACCCAAGGGCCCGAACCGACCACACAGCCCCCAGGAGACCCTGAGACAGCTGCACAATCTAGTCCAGGTCCCGGGCCCAAAGTGAACCCATTGACTTCAAAAACTTCCTATATTGCAAGTGGGATTTTCTGTTACTGTATGGACCTATGTGTCGATTGGGTTAGAGTCAGGGGTCAGCTCCCCACCCAAGGGCCCCACCAGACCAACCAGCCCCCAGGAGACCCTGAGACAGCCGTACTGCACTGTCCAGGTCCCGGGCAGAAAGCATCTCCGCCAACCACATTTATCATTATTAGGGATTTGTGGATGTGGGTGGGTCTAAGCCTAATTTTGGGGCAAGTGTTGGGATTAGGGCTGATGGTTAGGGTCAGGGCTAACGTTAGGGTCAGAGCTAAAGGTTTAAATGGTTAGGGTTAGGCTTAGTGGTTAGGGTTAAGGGTTAGGGTTGGATTACAGGTCAGGGCTTAGCCCCCGACCCAAGGGCCCGAACCGACCACACAGCCCACAGGTGACCCTGAGACAGCTGCCCAGCCAAGTCCAGGCCCCGAGCCAAGAGCACACCCAGTGACCCTACTTACCTTCAGTGTTGTATGAATTAAGATGTCAGTTGGGTTTTAAGTTAAGTCGCTGCTGTTGGGGTTTTGTTGTGGGACAATTTGGAGACACATCATCAGTAGCGGACCTCGGGTTCATCGGGCGTTTCGGCCATTATCACTAGACACCCTCTCCCGAGGAAGGCCAAGCCAGGGTTGATCAAGCCCTGGAGTGTGTCTCCTAGTCAATTGGTTTCAAGCTTTTGGGGTTTCTTTGGATCAAACGTCATGGTTTTGACGGTTTAAACTATTGGATGTTTTGTCCCGGTGCATCCTCGGTGTAGTCATCGCAATGGGCTAGGGGATGAAGTTTAAAATTCCTTAAATGGAGCTCAGTTGGGCTTTTTTTTGGAGATAGTGGGTTAAAAATAACCCTGGTGATGTAGAGTGGAGACAAGTCTAAGTGAAGTTAGTCCTCATAAAAGAATGGGCCTCGTTTAAGGTCATGACCCCTGGACCTACTTACCCTTTGTCGCAGCAGACCGACTGGTGTTGACACCGTTAGGTTGCTTCAGGTCAGTGTGTGAAGAAGACTCCCCATTTACAGGAACAAATCAGAGTCTATTAGATAGATATGATTCAAAGCACTGCAGTGCATGCTCTGATCTCTGTAATAAAATGTTATGGTCAACAGCATCAAAGCTGCACTGAGGTCCAATAGGACAAGCACAGAGATGAGTCCACTGTCAGAGTGTCATGGTTGTGGGCCGGGGGCCCTGATTCAGGTTATATGGTTTCTTATTGTTTAGATCCTCAGTTCCATTTCCTGTTTTATTTTGTTAGTATATTGTTTCTTGTGTGTTGTATTTAGTTTTGCTTCCCCCTGCCTTGTCTGTATGTTTGTGTTCAGCTGTTTCCCCACCTGTTGTCACTCCCCTCATTTACCCTCGTGTATTTATTGTCTGTCCTGGTCTTTGTCCTTTGTCGGGTCCTGAGTCTTTCACGTTTAAGTTAACGTACGTGCTGTGTGTTTCTAAGTTTTCAAGTTTAGTTTTGTGTAGCTGGCCCCTGCCCAGCATCTATCATTTCCAGTGATTTAAATAAAAGTGTTAATGCACATATCCGCTCTTGCCTGCGTCCTGCTTTGAGGTCCTCCCTGCCTGCAGCACCCAGCCGTGACACA
>JAMQGT020003663.1:0-10305 GCA_024447675.2 Pterophyllum scalare | reverse complement strand
CGGTCGCGGAAGATGACTGCCCCTCTATTAGCCTGGTTCTGCCGAAGTTTCTTCCCGTTAAAAGCACGTTTTTTCCTTCCCACCAAATGCTTGCTCATAGGGTGCCGTTTTGATTGTTTGGTTTTTGTCTGTGTTATTTTAGGGTCTTTACCTACAATACAAAGCGCCTTGAGGCGACTGTTTCTTGTGATTTGGTGCCATACAAATAAAATTGAATTGAATTGAAATGGTTTCTGGAAAAAATTTGATCAAGTGTGTGACCTTTTGTGTGAGTGGGTCCTGTCACATGCTGTTTAAATTCAAAACAATCTAATAAACTGATGGACTGCTTTGTGTCGCAATGTTTGCTGTTTTTGGTGTGAATATTGAAATCACCTGAAATAATGGTCAAATTTTGTTGTAATTTTGGAACGACATTAACCAATGACCTCCAGGAAGCCGTGTCTTAGATTAGGGGGATGAAATATAATGAGGTGTAATACAGCAGGAGACAACACAGATTTACAATTAAAATGTGTTTATATACCACATTGATTCCACCACCCCTCCTGTTTATACGGTTGCAATGTTCAAAACTATACTTAGTTGGTGATGTTTCAATCAGCACTGGATTACCAGTATTATCAAGTCAGGTTTCAGTAAGAAGCATAAAATCCAGTTTATTGCTAGTAATGATGTTGCATAAGTGCAAGTTTTATTTGCAAATGATCTGAGATTAAGAAGTGCAAGTTTTAAATTGCAGAGAATAATGGTGGTATTAGTGGATTGAGACAAGGTGGGTTTAATATGTACAAGAGCAGTGGATGTTTGAGGTTTGCATACTGGCTTGTTCTTGGTGACTGGCCTGTTGTTGATTAATGCATTAATATGAGATGGTGGTTTGGCAAAGTTATATAGTGATGTATTAGTAATTGTAACTGGTGAGGAGTTCAAAAATAGTTGGATCTTTGTTATAAAAGGCAGAGCACTCTATATGGCAATTCATCATGTTTACAGAGGGTCCTACCTCCACATGAAAGGCAGTTAGAATAAGTGAAAATCAATTTGGGCTGGTATTAGGACCCTGATGACATCAGTAATAGTGGGGCTGGTTAGACATAGTGGACTGTGATGAGCTAATTTCACCAGCTGCTATACACGTAGCTGAGTGGATAATACTGTATGATAAATTTGAGGAAAGAAGTTTTGCTCCAAGTCCGTTTGGATGTGTACAATCGTATCTGAATAACTGACTGTGTTCCTAGAAGAGATTGAAATTGTCAGTGAAGGAGACATCGTGGGCAGCATAGGCATGCAATGACAGTAACCTGGTGAGGTGTTCTGGGCATGTCCTACGGAAAGGAGGCCCCGAGGGTGGACCTACGACATGTTGGTGAGATTACATCTCTCGCCTGGCCTGGGAACGCCTCTGTGTCCCCCTCACCACTCCAAAAATCTAATAAAACATTTGTTTGTTTGTTTTTTTGACAAATGACATGAACATCAACAAGGTAAGGTTCCTTGTGGCATTTTTTGACCTTTAGAAGCACCATCATTTTGTTATTCATCACCATCATTTTCTATTCTGTTTTTCTTGTGCACAGATGTGGTAAGATGACCTCAATGGTTTTCATCCTACATTCACCCCATCAGTTCACACATTTTTTAGTGGATGCTCATGTCCCTACTCCTTTCTGTGTATCTTGCCTCTAAACTGATCAGTCATCATTGATTACTACTGCATATTAAAAGCATGCAGAAAGCTCAGATGAGGGGTTTCCAGACTGCTTTAAATGAAATCATGCCATTCATCCACCCATCTGTTGTGCATATTTGTCAGTTAGAAAATGTCCCAAGAAAAGGGGTCTAAAAACATGTAAAACAATAGATCACTGTTCTCTGCCCTCGTCTCTGTCATCTCTCTTTGCTGCTTAAGGTGTCCAGCTACAGTTATTAGGATATTAGTCACTGGCAAATAACTTCTTTAAGTTAAAAAAAAATCAGTTCTATCTTTTGATACCTATCCAATATTCTAGACCACCTCACACTATAAGTGGAGTAAGATGTTAAAGATTAAGTTAAGAGCCATGTTTAAAGCCAAGCTAAATTGGCCTTCACTTGATATGGAAAAAATAAATTCATGCCTCTGTTACATCATCACTGAACCTTTGTATCTCCGTATATTTAAGTGGGGATAGGACCCTGTGTAAACATTATAAATTCTCATATTGGAAGATCATCTTATAACATAAATCCGAGTACAGTGTCTTTGATCCTTTGAACTCCTCACGGTCTACAATTACTAATAAATAACTATATAACTTTTCCAGACCACTTTCTCATATGAAAGTAATAATTAACAACAGACCAGTCACCAGCAGGAAGCTAGTCAGCAGATCTAAAAATCCCCCTGCTCTTGTACACATTAAACCCACCCTGTTTCGATCCACTAATACCTCTGTCACTCCCTGAAATTTAAAACTCTCCCTTCTTAGTGTCAGATCTTTAGCAAAAAAGACTTTTATTATTAACAACATCATTACTAGCAATAAACTGGACTTTATGTTTCTCAATAAAGCCTGGCTTGATGGCACTGATAAGCACAGAGCTGACTGAAATGCCCACTAACTATAGTTTTCAACACTGCCCTTGTACAAATGGGAGTGATGGTGGTGGTGGTGTGTTATATATAAAAACAGGTGATTTTAATATGCAGCAACAACTCTGACACCGAACAGTTCATTGGTCTATTAGAATGTTTTGATTTTAAACGGCATGTGACCGGGTTCACCCATGCAAAAGGTCACGCTTGATTTAATTTTTTTCCAGATGCCTTGATGTCACAGTCCTAAAGACTCTAGATGTTCCTGTATCTGATTATTACTGCAAATTTTTAGAAGTATTTTGTTAATCTTGAAACAAATTTATTAATAAGCGTCATGTCAGTAAAAGCAGAGCACATTCATTAGTGAATTTTGAAAGTGCACATTACCAGTACCGTCATCATGTGATAAAATAATGGACGTTTTTTCTGATGCCATTTCTCAGATTATTGTGGTATTATTATGTTGCTCCTGTCAAAACTATTAATGTACATGGTCCACCTAATGCACCCTGGAGAAACTGTGAAAAGGTAAACATGGCCAAAAGAATCTACAGGAGAGCTAAGAGAAAATACAGAAAAAATAAACTATAAATTAATTTTGAAATCTTTAAAAATGCAATGAAACTCATTAACAATAATTAGTCTAATTCTTCTTTTCTATTTTCATCCATTGATAAATCCTTCAAAACCATACCAACTGAATATCTTTCAACAAATAAGTGTGATTCATTTGCTTCTTTCTATAAGAACAAAGTTTATAATATTAAAGACAATATTTTGGCCTCTCATAGTAATTTATCAAGCACTGTCTCACATTCTGTTTGAATTAATGCCACAAGTACAATGTTCACATTCTCACATGTAAATTCTAAAGATGTGGAAGAAGATATTAATCAGTTAAAGTTTTGCACCTATTTACTTATCTCCATCCCCAAAAAACTATTCATCTCTGTATGTCATTCTTCTGCAAATCATTTAGTAAACATAATCAGCAGCTCTCTACAGCTCTCTCCTCCCAAGGGTGGCACAACCAGTTATTAGATTTAGGGGTAATTAGTTTTTCACACTGGGCCACAAGGGTTTGGATAGCTTTTTTCACTTAATAAATGAAGTCATCTTGTCAAAACTTCATTTTGTACTTACTTGGGTTATTTTTGTCTAATATTAAAATTCGTTTTATGATCTATAACATTTAAGTGTGACAACTGTGCAAAAAACGAAGAAATCTGGGGGTAAAATAAGTTTTCATGGCAGCAAAAAAGACTACATAGACAAATTATGGCAAATATGTAATTGTAATTTTAATGTAATAATAACATTCAGTTAGTCAGATGACATTTTATTTGTTGGCACAAATAAAAATGATTAAAAATAACAGTGAGAGTTAGGAATGTATAAACAGAAAAATGTATTTTTATCCCAGACAAAGTCAAATTAAAGGTGATACTTCACGTTAGCAGGAGTTTACTTGTTGGTAGGCATCTGGGGTCTTTTGTGTCAGTGAAGTGTGGTCAAAAAATGCAGTCTCAATTGACTTCACTTCACTTCACTTCACTTCACTTCACTTCACTTCACTTCACTTCAATTCAATTCAATTCAATTCAATTCAATTCAATTCAATTCAATTCAATTCAATTCAATTCAATTCAATTCATATAGCACCAAATCACAACAAACAGTCACCTCAAGGTGCTTTGTATTGTGGGTAAAGACCCTACAATAATACAAAGAAAACCCAACAGTCAAAACGACCCCCTATGAGCAAGCACTTGGCGACGGTGGGAAGGAAAAACTCCCTTTTATCAGGAAGAAACCTCCAGCAGAACCAGGCTCAGGGAGGGGCAGTCATCTGCTGCGACCGGTTGGGGCTGAGGGGAGAGAGACAGGACAAAAGACATGATGTGGAAGAGAGCCAGAGATTAATAATAATGATTAAATACAGAGTGAAGTATAAACAAGTAAATAAAGGTGAATGAGAAGAAACAGTGCATTATGGGACCCCCCACCCCCAGCAGCCTAGGCCTATAGCAGCATAACTAAGGGGTGGTTCAGGGTCATCTGATCCAGCATTAACTATAAGCTTGATCAAAAAGCAAAGTTTTAAGCCTAATCTTGAAAATAGAGAGGGTGTCTGTCTCCCGAATCCAAGCTGGGAGCTGGTTCCACAGACGAGGGGCCTGAAAGCTGAAGGCTCTGCGTCCCATTCTACTTTTAAGTATCCTAGGAACCACAAGTAAGCCAGCAGTCTGAGAGCGAAGTGCTCTATTGGGGTGATATGGTACTATAAGGTCTTTGAGATAAGATGGGGCCTGATTATTCAAGACCTTGTATGTTAGGAGAAGGATTTTAAATTCTACTCTAGATTTAACAGGGAGCCAATGAAGAGAAGCCAATATGGGAGAAATATGCTCTCTCTTTCTAGTCCCTGTCAGTACTCTAGCTGCAGCATTTTGGATCAGCTGAAGGCTTTTCAGGGAGCTTTTAGGACAGCCTGATAATAATGAATTACAATAGTCCAGCCTAGAAGTAATAAATACATGGATTAACTTTTCAGCATCAGTCTGAGAAAGGATGTTTCAAATTTTATAAACATTGTGCACTTCACTGACAGAAAAGACCCCAGATGCCTATGGCAAGGCATCCAGTCAGTAACAAATTACAGGCCTACACCCCCACTGTGAGAGGACACCACAGACTTCCTACACACACTCAACACCTTCTTCAGCCATTTTGAAGAAAACGACACAACCACTCCAACAAAAGCCATTCACAGTTTGGACAATGCAACACTCCTACTGGACCCTGCTGACGTGAGGAGGACCATTCAAAAGGTGAACCCCAGGAAGACTGCTGGTCCTGATAACATACCTGGGCGTGTACTTAGCGATCTGTGCTGACTCACTTACCAATGTTCTCACAGATATCTTCAACACCTCTCTGAGCCAAGCCATCATACCAGAATGCTTCAAAGCCACCACCATCATACCGCTACCCAAGAAATCCCCAGCCACATCACTGAACAACTACCGGCCCAAAGCACTCACTTCCATCATGATGAAGTTCTTTGAAAGGCTGGTCAAGGATCATAAAACAGCCAGTCTATCCACCACATTTGATCCTCTCCAGTTTGTATACAGTCCCAAGCGCTCCACTGATGATGCCATAGCAACAGCACTCCACCTCAGCCTGACTCACCTGGAGAACAGAAACAGCCGCGTACAGATGCTATTCATTGACTTCAGCTCCGCCTTCAACATTGTCATTCCACAACACCTGTTAAACAAACTCAGTGCTATAGGCATCAGCACTCCACTTTGCAACTGGCTACTAGATTTTCTTACCAACAGACCACAGACAGTAAGAGTTGGCAAAAACTCCTCACAGACCAACATCATGAACACTGGGGTCCCCCAGGGATGTGTGCTGAGTCCTCTGCTGTTCACACTGATGACTCATGACTGCTACGCCAGACACAACTCGAACCACATCATCAAGTTTGCAGATGACACAATAGTAGTGGGCCTCATCAGCAACAATGACGACTCAGCCCACAGAGAGGAGGTACACCAACTCATCAACTGGTGTCGTATTAACAATCTACACCTCAATGTCAACAAAACAAAGGAAATAATTGTAGACTGCAGGAGAAATCACAAGCCACACACACCCCTCACTATCAATGCAGTACTGTGGAATCAGTAAAAAGCACCAAGTTCCTGGGGGTGCATCTCACTGATGACCTGACATGGACAACCAACACCATCTCCCTTGTTAAGAAAGCACAGCAACGCCTCCACGTTTTACGCAGGATAAGGAGAGCCAGTCTGCCCCCTTCAGCACTCACCACCTTCTACAGGGGTGCCACTGAGAGCATCCTCACCAGCAGTCTTTCAGTCTGGTATGGCAGCTGCTCTGTTGCTGACCAGAAGGCCCTACAGAGGGTGATGAGAACAGCAGAGAAGATCACCAGATGAGCCCAACCTTCCATCCAGGACCTATACTCATCCCGCTGTCAGAAAAGAGCCATCAACATTATCAAAGACCACACACACCCTTCACACGAACCGTTTACCCTCCTATTATCTGGCAAGCGCTGACAGCAGTATGCGCTGCAGGACTACCAGACTAAATAATAGCTTTTTCCCACAGGCCATCAGGCTGCTCAACTCACTCGTGAAAACACGCATAAAATGACCAGCAAATTGTGAAAACAGCAGACTCAACGTCTGCAAAATACTCTTTTTTATGCATATGCCAAATTCAAATTCATTTTTGTACAAGAACATAACAAGTTCACTAAAATTTATCTAGCTCCATGCTGCTATTCTGCACTTTGCACGTTGCCATATTGCACTTGTATTGTTGTACACCTGTACTAATACCACTGCACTCGAATAGCATACCTCAACCTGACTACATTCTGGTACACTGTTAGCCTAGACACTGTATACCCACTGCCTGTCTTATGTTGTGTGATCTGTCAATATTTATTTATTTACATTTTATGTCTAGTAGTGTTTTATATTTATTCCATGCTTCAGTTTTTATGCTTATTTGTGTGTCATTTTTTTAAAAATATTTGCACATCTTGGGGTTTGGAGAAATGAAATTTCAGTCTTCTGTGTAATGTGCTATTACGTGGTTTGATTGACAATAAAGTTCACTTTGACACTTTGACTTTGGTACTAGAGTTAACAATTCTATAACATCTTCTTTTTGCAAATGTTATTTTATTTTTTTTTAAATATGAATGTTGCACAGTTGCTGAAAAAGCAAATGTGTTCAAATGTGCAGGTGAATTTACACTAACCAGTTACACAGCACATCTGTCACACAACATGCTGCCCAGTTACAGAAACAGGATAATTACTGAGGCAAAGGTTAATTGCTGTAGGAGCTTTAAGAGGCAATGGTTAAGGGAGGTTTATCCAGCATAAGAGACCCTCATGGGGGTGGCCACTGTATAAACATGTGCTCAAATGTCTACGTGTTGGTAGAGTCGGACATAAAACCTGAACACTTGGAGTATGTGCCTGCATCTTTTGGTATTTCTGAATTATATTCCTTAGAAATAAGCTTTGAAGTTTTTTGTTTTGTTTTTTTTACTGGTGTTTTGTCTTCACCTCTCCCTGATATCAGAAATCTCTTTCTTTCTTAGAAATAGGATTTATAGGTTCCTTCTGAGATTAGTATCTACCATCCTTTTCTCAGCTAGCATAAGAAATTTTCAGAGATCAGAGCATTTCTAGCATGTCTTAAATTCCTTTGATTAGGTACATCACAAAAGCCACTGGTTTAATCCTTTGTAGTATTTGCTGTCTATCTCTAAATGTTGCATGTTTTTGTAGTGCAAAGACAAAATTTAAATGGCGCAATTATGCAAAACACTGATATAGTCACGGATCCTCAGTGTTTAGGATTAAATTAACACAATGTGAACCATGCACATATAGCATATGGCACTGGAGTTGAACTGGATTGAAAAAAAAATTAAGAACTTTAACAAATTATGTAACTTTATGACTTATAATAAATGAATAACTTTCAAAATTAGATGCTTATCTCCAATAGTATCCCTCCTATATCAAGAATTTGGTCATTTATTCTTTCAAGCTATTGAAAGGATTTGATTTTGCTTATAGACACTGAAATGGCACTTCTCAAATGGC
Source organism: Pterophyllum scalare (assembly GCA_024447675.2). NCBI lineage: Eukaryota > Metazoa > Chordata > Actinopteri > Cichliformes > Cichlidae > Pterophyllum > Pterophyllum scalare. The sequence goes on along the minus strand of JAMQGT020003663.1, from coordinate 2,052 downwards.
ATCTCATTTGCAGTACATACTATTATTATTTTGGATTGCAAAAAACTCCAATGCAATATAAAGAGAATGAAATTCCAAAAAACACAGACTCATTATCCAGCTCCAAGCATTTTACCAACAGCTTCAGTGGTGCAGCAAGCTGTAAATAAGGTCACATCACTCTGAGTACCATATGTAAAAGCCATGTGACTGGCAAAAGTGCCAAAGTTTGTCAGCACAGACCACCTGGTCAAAGAAGAGGCCAGTGACACAGACAAATATTTAAAATGGTGGTCTAGCTTTGCAACTACACTGGCACAAAGCTAACACGATTACCAAATGCTAATCAAGATTGAGTTGATTTGACAGATGTGAGCATTCATTAAGTGAAGAGACACCTTCAGCCACAATGTTCCGACGTGAGGTATTACAGAAAGTCTGTCAGGGCATTACCTGCCCCGGGGTTTAACAACCCTTGGAAACGTGACCTGTCTTGAATGCATGCCATCTCTGAGCTAAAAGGATGGAGGATAAAAGACCTTTCAACTTCATGCATAGTGTTGAAGCCTTCATAGAGTAATTGGGAAAGTGATTCAGGTATTTTGTTTTTGTTTGTTTGTGTTTATTTTTTTTCTTGAATAAAAGTAAGGAAGTAACAAGAAAAGTAAATAAAGCAAAGAAAATAAAGTTTTAAATCACGTAATTTTGTTTTTTACCCAGCTAATTATTTGTTTCAATACGTCCAAGAAATCAAAATTCTATGCATGATAACATTTAAAACAAAAAAATTTCAGTGTTCCTTTTTTTTTTCCTAACATTGGAATTACAAGTACTCTAGCCAAACCAAAGGAAATTCATCTCCAAATACAAACAAGACCAATAGATCATGGATTAGAGCAAGAGATGGTGCAGGTCAGTTTCTCCTTGGTTAAGCTACTTTATGCAGCTTCACCCTAAGGTACACCATACTGAACTAATCCGTGGAGACCAGACGATTGGAAGCTTTTAGTTTTATTTGAGCCACAGTGATTTTGGAAAGACTCCAAATCTGTCATAGTTATAAACATATCTTTTATGTGTGTGTGTGTGTGTGTGTGGCGGGGGGGACGGGGGGGGGGCTATATGATGTGCACTTACATGCACCATGACGCACTAATTTAGTTAAATAGCTACTTGTTTCACTTCAACCGCGCTACCTCAGTAAAGCCGAGTTATTTACTGCTTCTTTTGGACTGTTTATATAATTGTATTTAGCCTTAAAAATAACAGGATAAATACTGACACACAATTATTACAATGAACATGTTTTCTTTATTCTTTTGAAGCACTGTGTAATCAACCTTTTGCCTACATTAATTTACAAGACTCATTTGCCTTGGCTATGATGTAAAGAAATGAAATACAAAATGCTTATCAAAATGTGATTGTTTTGATTTTCTGTAATTTCCTGTTTTATCTTGAAACTTTTACCTTGTTTTCTTCTTGTCAGCTCTGTATCCAGCTTTCTGTTTCCCTCCACTCCAGTGTCTAATCAGTTCATCCTCACCTCAGTATATATTCAACCTACTGACCTTCTTCCAGCTGGCAGGTTGCCTTTTTACTCCTTGCAGTTAAGCAAGCCAGCTATCTTTGCATTCTTTTTGTTTTCTAGTTTTATTTTGTTTATTAAATGAGAAGCAACTTTAGCTGTAGATTAATATTATTTATTGATTTAGATGGGTTTACTTTGCTTGTTTAAATAAATAAAATAACTATCATTTGTGTTACACACTATTCCTGCATAGTGTGTAACATAACACATAATGTCCATGATTGTATAATAAAGATTTCCCTTCATTATACAGTACCCCTGACACCACAAAATGGTAGTTAGCCAGCATTATGAAAATTGATATCCCTGATTCATAGAATCCTGGACAGAAGCCATACAGTATCATTTAATGGCATTGCCGTCACCAATCTGTATACTTTACAGGGAAGCAGAACGACTTATGGTTTCTCAAGAACACTTTTCCCTTGACAGAGAAAAAATATTTTGGCATAATGAATTTCTGATGGGTGTTACTACTGAGC
>JAMQGT020003662.1:0-10133 GCA_024447675.2 Pterophyllum scalare | reverse complement strand
ACATCGGTATTTAAGTTTTTCATTACCATATTGTATGAATTTGTATGATTTATAGTTGAAATGTATCAGTAGAATTGAGCTGAGGGGTCACAGTGACTTGACTGGACGGGCCTGAACCGTCCATAACGCTGATGCTGCGACCTGCGACCCGCACACTGCACAGCAGGAGGTTCCTGCTGTGAATACATACATTTGTTTCTAAATCAAGAAAAACCACATCCAGGGAAACTGTTTCTTAGCAATTCTCATGACAAATGAGTTGTCTTTTTTTTTCTTCCTTTTTGATCCCCACTGCGGTTTCTGGTATAAATATCTCACAAACAGTGTTTGTGTGGGTCAGTGTGAAGATGTGAAAATGACTGATGAGACTGGCCAGAATGAGCCCATGGAAACTTTATTTTAACCTTTATTTTAAAGGAAAAGATTTTGTGTTTTTCTTTAGCATTTATTTTAAAATGAATAGAAAATAAAGCCAAAGGCTACACCAGCTTCTAGCTTTGTTTAACAGTGTGAAAACCTGATGACACGAACTCCAAGAAAGCCTAAAAGTCACAAACATCCAAACTTTTATTTATTTTTTCCAGGGTTGGCAAGAAACAAAGCCGACTGAGCCCAAAGACAGCTGTGTGGTTACCACAGTAAACACAGCATCTTTTCTCAGTATTTTATAAGGTGGTTTATTGTGTGTTCCACTGAATCACTAAGCAGCTGAAACAGCCTCACGAATGTTAACAGAGAGAAAACAGTGTTTGTGGAAGCGCTCTGTTCACTGCAGCTCGCCGTCTTTAACAGTCTTATTTTCTCCAAAACATGTGCTGATCATAATTATTGATACTCAGGTATGATCAGGAGCTTTGTTTGGGCTTGTGCAGGGCGCGTCTGTGTCATTGTTTCATCACGCAGCATTACCAAGACGTGGCAATAACCACATTGGCCAGCAGGTGTCACTGTGCAGATGGGTTTCAGATTGTTTCGAAGCTTCGATACGATTCCGGCACAAATGCTTCGGAAATCAGAAATCAACAACTACTGATAGTTTATTCCGGAGACTTTATTCTCCACTGTGAGCCACAAATCCGGTTTAAAACAGCTTTACTGTTGCTGCTGCGGCGCAACTCTGTCTAACGCAGGAACGTGAACTACCCATCAAAGTGACCAATCACATTAGGCTCCGCCCAAAGGTCAAAAGTCCGTTTCTGAATTCTTGTTATTCGTAAATATAGCCGCCGTATTACAAGACAAACGTTCGTTTTCTAACTACATGGCGGAAACTAGAACACGGATTAGTTCAGTGTGTGCATGTGACCCTGTTTTGGAAGCACTTCCGGGTAGATCTAAAATCACACTTTGGTAAAGAAATTCTACTTGGATAATGACGAGCATTTTCTTCTTCTTCTGTTCGGCATTTAAGTGAACAGATCTGAACTTATATATCAAAACATTGTCACGTCTTAAAATTTCCAGTAAAAAATGGATTAAAACTACTGACCTATGAAAAAAATAGTTATGTCTCACTAAGCAATCCCCTAGCAGAGTTCATGTTTTGTTCTCTTATATGTAGTTCCAATGGTACTGATAGGGGACTTCAAAATAAAACACTTCCTGTAGCCAAAGGATGTACACTGAATGGTGTTAAAATATCCACTCTGGAGTAGCTCTGGCTTTAAGTCACATCTTTATTAAAATGTCCTTGGAAATATTACCAACAGCAGAAAAAAGATTCATAAATGAATAAACAGAAGTGCCCTCAACTGCCACAACGTTACATTTACTTCAATTTGACAAACAGACTGGATGGTCATCTGGGGCTAATGACCACATTCTAATTGTTTTATTAATCTGGAAATAAAGACTCCCTGTTTCAAAAGAACTTAAAAAAACTTGTTTCATGTGCATCTGAAGGTCAAGTGTGTGTGTGTTTGTGTGTGTGTGTGAGATGGACAAAACAAAACAAAAAACCATCTGTAGAGTAATCTGATAACATTTAGTGATGGAGTGGCACAGATTAGTTGGGCAATGATGTAAGAAAACTGCCAATTAATAGATCAAATCAATGAGTACAATGATACCAAACAGAGTACTGAAGCAAACTGACAGGAAAGCTAACTAGGCGCTTGATACTCAAGAAGCCCTGAAATCACAAAGCTCCCATGGCGAAATGCCATGTGACAGAACAAAAATAAACTACTTGTAGGTTCTCCTGGCAGAGGGGCCACTTCAGTACTCATCTCCTGGAGCCTCCATCTTGTAGCCATTTTCACTGGAACCATAGCCATCAGCTGATGGACAGACTGTTGGCCCATCATCCCATCCTGACTGTATTCCTCCATCTGTGGCGGCACTCCTCCGTCATCCTCATTGCCCATATCATCTTGAGGGCCCATGTCATCTCGTAGGGAACCATGGCGCTCCTCTCGCCGGTCTCCCCTGTCTCTCTCTCCGCGCTCCCTCTTGTGTTCCCTGTCTCTGTCCCGATCTCCCCTACGTCTGTCCCTGTCTCTGTGGCTACGCCTTCTGTCCCTCTCTCTTTCTCTGTCTCTACGCTCCTCTAAGCCCTCACTCACTTCTCCTTCATGTTCCTCCAGCATCCGCTCCCCAGCCTCAGGGACACCTTCTCCTTGGCTAACCTCATCCCCTTCCAGCCCCTTACCTCTCTCCCTGTCTCTCTTACGATCCCGGCTCCTGCTCCTCCTTTTCCGGTCTCCGACTTCTCTCCCTACTCCTGCTGTCTCCTCCTGTTGCCCCCCCACGCTCCCGTTCGCGATCTCGACGCCGGCTACTACCACTGGTGTCCTCTCCTGCTCCAATCTGTCGGTCTCTTTCCCTTTCTCGCTCTTGGGAACGGGTGTGTCGACGGCGCTCACGAGATCGGGACCTCCGACGATCTCTGTCCTTGTCCCGATCCCGTTCACGGCTGCGTTCCCTCCGGTCTCCACGGTCACGATCACTATGAGCAGCACAGTTATATTTATTTACTGCAGTACACAATTTAATACCAAATGACAAGTCTCCTCGAAGAAGAACTCACCCTCCCAGAGGACGGTCGTCATAGCGTGATGCATCATCTCGACCAGAGTGCTTGATGTTCACATCAGCTCCACCTCTCCTAGTGCCACCCAATCCACCTCCTAGATAAACATATCAGCAGCAAAAGTTAAAAAAAACCGGGAGGACCCTCTGACTTTTTTAAAGAAGTTCTGCACATTATTCTCCATCACCACAGTGAATTCCAGTGAGGGTGCTTCATCATGATAGCTTGATAAATCAGGGGAAGCACAACTAAAACATTCGTGTTTAAACATGTGGTCAGAAGTGAAAAGAACGGAGTTACTGATGAACCCTGTAAGTCTGTTCCAAATACGTGTGGACCCGTTTCCACACATATACATAACTGCAGTGTTGATCCTGCCAGCCTGAGAATCATCATCTCATTAAAACATTTTCTTTCATTTACAACAAACCAAAACAAGAAGCGCTCAGAGTGCAAACCTCCACCAAGGCAGCTCTGTGTAGGATTTACCTTTAAGGGAACAGTACTGTATTTTGTATATATTTACTTTGCTTTTTTTGTTCTTTATAAATGTACTTTATGAAGTTTTTAGTGCAATAAAAACGAGTGTAAAGAGTAGGTTCTGTTATTTCCACTGCTAAAACCCATTTTAGTTATTATTAATCTCTGTCTCTCTTCCACAGCATGTCTTTTGTCCTGTCTCTCTCCACTCAGCCCCAACCCCTCACAGCAAATGACTGCCCCTCCCTGAGCCTGGTTCTGCTGGAGGTTTCTTCCTGTTAAAAGGGAGTTTTTCCTTCCCACTGTCACCAAATGCTTGCTCATAGGGGGTCGTTTGGACTGTTGGGTTTTCTCTGTATTATTGCAGGGTCTTTACCTACAATATAAAGTGCCTCTAGGCGACTGTTTGTTGTGATTTGGCGCTATATAAATAAATTGAATTAATTTAATTTGGTCAGGTATCTGTTAGCCTTTAGGGAGAAATAAAAACATGCCTAGACATTACCCGGCAGCTTAACTCATAGGAGCAGTGCTCACCTAGCCTGCGAGGACGCCATCCTTTGACAGTACGTCCTCTTTCCACATCCACCAGGACCCTTCTGCCATCAATCTTCTTCCCATCAGCATGCTTATAGGCGGCTGGAGAAGAGGAATGGGAAGAGGGAAGATAAGAGGTGAGGAAAGAGTGTGGCTGCAAATGGCCAAGGAAACAAACAGTGCATTATTATACTGACCAGGAGCAGGCGAAGCCGACATGGCTGCTCTCTGGGCAAAAGCCGAAGGATAATGGGAGTAGACTTCCTTCCACCCGAAGAGCGATTGATACATTACACGTTTAACTGCTTCTTTTTATTACTCAGGGTCCAGTTCCTACATTATCTACGCTAAAAAGCAACTGCTTACATAGTGTATAATTTATATATATTGTCTAGATACAGTAAATGTAGCCATTTAAAACATCCAGATAAAGATAACCGTAGGTAACTGAGTGGCAGTTTCTTTAGGCTGTGGACTCTTTAAATATATTACTGCTAAAAAAGGTACTTGGCAAAGTTTGATTGGCATACAATTCTGACTGTGACAAACTGGAACCTTCACTTATCCAGCTGGGAGAGCTGACACAGTCAACAAGTAGTACTCCAGATATCTATAGTTTTCCAGAAAGCAAGCAAACTAAAACTGTAATCAGCCATGTGTAGAGAATTTTTAATGAGACTTCTGTTGTCATACAAATGATAAAGAGTGGCACACGAGTTTCTTTCATTTACTGAGACCCTTTCCAAGCTTTGATGAGAGCAACGCAGAAGTCAACAGTAGGGAACAACAAATCAAAAAAAAAAATCATCTCCAGCACTTGGCAGATTTTCCACCCTCGTGTACATTCAGACTTGACCCCACACCTCATTCCCTTATACCACACAATCTTCTGATCCATCTTGTATGATGGAAGAACGTGCCAAGATCCAGACTCTATACTGGTTTGATGATGCGTAGATCCAAGACTTCCACATCCATGAAAAGGGCCTTACCAAAACCCATCAGTCACAGCATGATCTCACTGATAACTTACAAGAGGCTCAGCCCCAGTCTCCACACCAGAATAGTGTCACAACGCATCTACTTACCATGCCCACCCCCACCCCTCCCTTCACAAAGGATTTTAGGGCCTTACCACCAGTCCTACAGACATGGACCAAGTGAAAAACAAACAAAGGAAATGTGGAAAAATGCAAACAAAACAAAACAAAAAAACAACCAAAACAAACAAACAAAAGTAACGGGGCGACCTTCATTGCAGGAGTTGCTTTATCACAACTCTAACCTACTGAGAGGGAAATGTTACTGTCGCTGCATGCCTTGAATGTAAATGTCCTGACGTACATTCAGTCAGCAGCTTATGTGCTGACGTCTTCTAAACTGGAACTGTAGGAACTAGCACTTGGGAACTCTTGACCTTACTCTTGGGTATTAATCTTTAAGGCCATTTTAATTCATATCTGCCTGATTGTGTAGTTAAAAACAATGGTATGAACAGCCCATTTACCAACACAACTGTGTTTATTTGCCTTTTCTATTAAAGCCAACTCACTACTAAGCCTTATATATATATATATAAAAAAAAAAACAACCCAAAAAACTAGGAAACTTGTGAGTCAAATGAAATTTAGACCACTGGGTCCCAAAGTGTGGACTTTAAAGTTACTGCCAGTGGGCTGTAAAAGCTCATTTACAATACAGAGGGGGAAAAGTCTTCTATTTAAAAAACAAAAAAAAAACCATCCTGAAATATTAACCGAAACTAATGAAATAAAGCCGTGGGATTTTAAAATGATGTTATTCATTTTATTACTCATTTTTGATCCTGAACTCAATTATGGCACCTTAACAAACGTTGAAGTCGAAAGTAAAGCTGTTAAGAGTCAACCTCAATACGCAGATCATCAAAATGAATACATGAAAACAGAGATTTTGGATTACAAAACGGGCAGTGACAGTCTGAAGTTTGGACTGGCTGCTTTACGTAACAACCTTCCCTAAACTAACACAATAAGACTGCAAACTGTGTGTCTGCTTATTTAAAAATCAGTATCAAAGTCGGTGAATCTACAGGCTGGTCGTCACAGGAAACTCCAGCTAATGGGAATGGCAGCCATTTCATAATGCATCTGGATCTCTCTGGCTTACTAACCTGGTGACCCTTCACACATAAGTTTTTGCTAAGCGCGAGCCCTCATTAACCTGAGGTGGCTTTAACATAAAGGACAGAAGACTGGGCAGGATTTAAGACTAGTGTTGAAGGCAAGGGTGCGTTCAATGGTCAAAGCCTAATATCCAAATAGCAATAATGGCACTAAAAGCTCTTTAGGGTCTGCAAGAAGACGCTTTACCCATTGAACCTGAACCCTAACCCTATGTAGGAGATGAAGGGTGGAAAGAAATCTTACCCATCATACAAACCCATTATACCAACCATATACTGAGCTGTGGTAGTAGGGTGTAGATGTATCATAACCATCATCATCTGCCAGCCAGCTCTGGCCAATAGCCATCACAGATTGGCGGCTGCAGTGGCAATGAGAACAACATACAGTTAATACACCGATTAGCCCCACATTCCCCATCAGTTCATTCCCTGCTCTGACTACACAACTGTGATTCAGCAACTCTGGTCTTGAAGAGCTGATTGCACTAATATCCCAGAATGGTGTATTGTGTTAGAGGGCACCATTCGACTTTCTAAAGAGACAGGATTTACTGTGGCATCGCCACCAGCTTAAAATATCTCACTAGTGTGGAAAGGCTGAATTAATCTCACCATGACCAGGGTTGAAGACCACCAATAAAAACTTTGCCAAACAAGTCAAAGACTTAGTCATACAAAAGACGGGTTTTGATACATGTCTGGTGAAAACCCCATTCAATGCTTGGTGACCAGTCTGACCTTGTGCTTACCATCATAGTCCAACCAGGAGAGCTGCTCTTCCACAAAGCTACAACGCCTAACAGTTAAAAGACAATGTGCCCTTTGACAGGCAAAGATGTTCAGGCTCACAAATGAAACACATATCCCCCCCCCCAATCCCACCCTCCCCCAAAAAAGGAGAAAAAACAAAACAAAGGATGACCGAAAGGAATGATGCATTCCCCCTCTTAAACCAGTGTATTAGCCAACTGATGACACGCCTCAGGCGCACGCACACACACACACACACACACACACACACACACACACACACACAGAACACCAGACTTGGATTTCAACATGCATATTACAGAATAACCTCCAATTCTTTTAATACCATTTCCGTCAATTTGGTTCTAACTAGGTGTCAGTCACAACAGAGAAAGCTGCTATCCCAAATAGTTACAAACCCCCCCAAACATCGATATGGAACAAAGGGTGCCCCAGAGAAGAAGCACCCTGCATCTGAGAGATTGGTCTTCATGAAAATGATTACAAAGAATGTGTTTGGCTTAGGGCTCCGTGTTGTTACTCACAGTGCATGTCTCGCTCATGTTCATATTCAATGAATGCATAGCCCCGAGGCTTCGCTGTCCTCTTGTTGTAGACTATGTAAATCTGAAACAGATGTATGGAGAAATAGTTATGCAGAAAGAACACAAACACAACCTGCTGTTTATTTGTGTAAACTGCTATGACCACTGACCAAGAAAATATTAGCTTTTTTTTAGGGGTGCAGTTAGCTGAGCTTGTAAAGACTTAAAACGCACAACTGAAACGAGTACACTCCATCCAAACAGTATCTCTGAATCATTATTTTTACCCACAGAGTACCTGATCCATGTTTAAGAAGATTTCAAATATAAAAGAGCAAAAACGAGCAAATTTAGCAGGAAGCTGACAGACTGACGGCTATCAGAGTCGCTCTGCTGACTAGAAATGATAAACTCATATTTACCAGCTACTTTAGGCACACCCGCTAACACAGTCTAGGGCTGCTCCATAATGGAAAAAATCATAATCACAATTAATTTGGTCAATACTGAATTTATGATTATTTAACACCATTAATCACTGAGTTTGTAAACACTGCAGTTACTGCACTTAAGAACAGGGAACACCTCGAACTCAAGTGCATTTCTGCAAATAAATAAAATTGAAAATATATAAATAAAATATAAAAACATATAAGTAAATTGCAAAATAAATACATTTTAAATTAAACACAAATAATACACATGAATAATTAGAAAGGCAATGGCACTTATTACGACTAATAATTATTAATACTAGAGTTATTTAGACCAGATTAATTTTCACATTTCAGTACCACACCACTGACAGATCCACTACATGTATTCAAAGCTTTGGCATTAGCATTGGTAGGAATGTGAGCTAAATCAGTTTCCGGGGTTTTTGGTGATGAATCCAGGTCCGGAGCGGTGCCAATTACACCCACGGAGCAAATACTAGTAGGTACACCTCCTCACCGTCCTTTGCTAACCACCCCCCATGATTGGTAGGGACATAACGGCCGTTAATTGACATTTCTCAGGAGGTACCGGGCAGGTCACCGTGTAGATTTCCTGCTTGATACTTAACGGTAATTAACACAATGCACCTGCACAAACTTAACTGCCGGGAACGTCATTGGCCACTTACGCAGGTTACACTGTAGGCAGACTGCAGCATAAATCAGGGCTAAGAGTATATGGATCGTAATGTAACAAAATTATTTGAATAATAATCTTTTTTTTTGTCAATTACACTGTTTTTGTGATTGTTTGGAGCCAAAATCAAAATCTGATTAATTGCACAGCCCTAACACAGTCAGCAGACCTCAATCCAACTGAGCACCACCGGGATGTGGTGGAATGGGAGACTTGGCTCATGGATGTGATGCTTGCAAATCTGCAACAAATGACTGATGCTATCATGTCACTATGGACCAGAATTTCTGAGCTATGTTTCCAGCACCAAGGTCCAATCGAGTACTCTCAAGGTGTACCTAATAAAATGGCTGGCAAGTGTACATTTGGGAAGCCACCAATGTGCCTGGGTTAGGGTGAACTAGTGGCACATGTATGCTATCCAAGCATGTGCTACTTTTTAATTCACACTAAAAGTGGGACGTGAAGGCCACTTCTCTCTTATCCTTTACAGTGACCCCTCACCCATGGGTGGAAATCCACAAAGTAGCAGCGTTATGTTTATTATATTATTTATATACATTTTAAGGCTTTATAAACCTTTCCCACCCTCTTACTACAACTTGAATGATGAAGGTGATGAATTATGTAGCTGCGCAGTACTGATGGCGATGAAGGTGGTGCAGTATCTTCACCCTTGGCTATTGCTTCTATTTCTGCTAAAGCCGTAGGCGTAACTGATCTCTTCGTCCGAGTGATGAACATAGTTATGGGGTGATACAGGAAAACCTACATACCGCCAAATCCCGCGATACATATTGAAACCGCCGCAAAACAGAATTAGTAATATTTTATTTTAAAAATCTGCGGTAAGTGAAGCGCAATATAGCGAGGGACGACTGTTTATGTTCTCCAGTGTGCAGACCTACACATATGCAGCCCAGCAGTTCTGTTTGAGCCACCATACAATTATTACAGCAGGTACAAAGCCCAACATTGATCAAGACTAAGATTAAATTTTATAAACTCTGTGTTGAATTACCTACTCCTCCAACAACCGACCCACTGCTTTACTTCTAAAAGCTAAACATTTCCCCAGTTTTGCTTGGTATGTTTTAAAGTTCAAGGTTTCCTTTGTTGCATTACACACACACACACACACACACACTAATACAAATTGTAAATGTACCCGTTTGATGGGGCCATAGACTTCAAATTCACGGCGAAGCTTGGACTCTGTGGTATCGTAATTCTGTAGAGGAAGAAAAACAAACAAAATAAACAATGATATTCAAAGTTAACACTGGTAAAAACAATACCCCCCACCCACACTAGTGCTGCAACAATTCATCGACATAATGGAATATTAATATGCTAACACCCGTCCATCTAATTTCTTCTGCTTATATGATTTTGTAACTTCAACACACTACAGGAAGGTATGGGGGCAGTATTGCCTCCACTGTCTGCCAATAACAATACCAACGAAGAAGAGGAAATGAAAGAAAAT
>JAMQGT020003661.1:0-13668 GCA_024447675.2 Pterophyllum scalare | reverse complement strand
TGTGTTTATGCAGCACTTCGTTCAGTTACATATTGTTAATCAAATTCACTTGATTAACTGATCATCAGAAAGTGTGACGACCTCTACAAAAGTGGTTTGGCTTTTGTTTTGGCTGCTGGTTTGGAGCATTCAAATGTGTGTGAACACAATACCAAAATCTTCCCAGGAATGGACTTCCCAGAGAATTCACCCCACAGCCAATTCAATTCAATTCAATTTTATTTATGTAGCGCCAAATCACAACAAACAGTCGCCTCAAGGTGCTTTGTATTGTGGGTAAAGACCCTACAATAACACAGAGAAAACCCAACAGTCAAAACGACCCCCTATGAGCAAGCACTTGGCGACGGTGGGAAGGAAAAACTCCCTTTTAACAGGAAGAAACCTCCAGCAGAACCAGGCTCAGGGAAGGGCAGTCATCTGCTGCGACCGGTTGGGGCTGAGGGGAGAGAGACAGGACAAAAGACATGCTGTGGAAGAGAGCCAGAGATTAATAATAATGATTAAATACAGAGTGAAGTATAAACAAGTAAATAAAGGTGAATGAGAAGAAACAGTGCATTATGGAACCGCCCCTCAGCAGCCTAGGCCTATAGCAGCATAACTAAGGGGTGGTTCAGGGTCATCTGATCCAGCCCTAATTATAAGCTTGATCAAAAAGGAAAGTTTTAAGCCTAATCTTGAAAAAAGAAAGGGTGTCTGTCTCCCGAATCCAAGCTGGGAGCTGTTTCCACAGACGAGGGGCCTGAAAGCTGAAGGCTCTGCCTCCCATTCTACTTTTAAGTAGACCATGCAATGCTCAGAGCATGACAGCACAATTAGAAAAAGACTGAATGAGCTTGTTTAGAAGGGTTGCCAGGAGAAAAGTTATAATGCGCCATAACTTAGGTTTGAAAAGCTGCATCTGATCAAACCACAAGACTTCTAGAACAATGTCTTTTGGACAGACAAGTGCAAAGTGAAGATACTTGGCCATAATGCACAGCAACATATTTGGGGAAAACCAAACTCAGCACATGACAGCACAAACACCTCATACCAACTTTCAAGCACAGTGGTAGAGGGCTGATGATTTGGACTTGTTTTGCAGCCACATGCCCTGGGCACCTTGTAGTCATTGAGTTGACCATGAAGTCCTCTGTATACCAAAATATTCTGGGGTGAACTGTGAGACCAACTGCCCAACAGCTAAAAAACACCCCAAACTGGGTCATTTATCTGGATATGATCCAAGTACATCAGCAAATCTACAACAGAATGGCTGAGAAAGAAAAGAATCCAGGTTTCACAATGGCCTAGTCAAAGTCCAGACCTGTCTGATTCAAATGTTGTGCCAGGACCTTAAGAGAGATGCGCATAAACTAATATCTATAGACCTCAATGAACTGAAGCAACACTGTTAAGAAGAGTGAGCCTAAATTCCTCCACAACGGTGTGTGACTGATAAAGTTGTACAGAAAACAATTACTTAAGTTATTGCTGCCAAAGGTGGTTCCACACGCTACTGGGTGATGAGATGTGCTTACTTTTTTATAGGACCGCAAACTCCTATGAAAACTTTTCTTTTCACACAACTGTATTAACAGTGTCCGGCCTCTCATCATAAAAGATAAAAGGCTAATCATTTATACAAAAGAGAAATAAACAATAGGTTTTCCATCAGGACAAGCAAGCCTGGCAGTGCTTGACCAGTGAAATCTAAACACAAACATCAATTAAAACATTACTTTTGTAGCTCAAACAGTGTTCAGTTAGCGCTTGTGTTTGGAAGCTAGTTTTACTATGAGCCCCTAGAATCTACAGTTTCTGTCATTTTCATGGACAAGTCCATGTCCTCTTAACAAAAGGTGAAGCAAAGCAAGCTGAGAGGCTTGCCTATTGCAAAATAAATTGTGGTCTGATGGAAGACTGAGACCAATAAGCTACACAATCCGCTCCTGGCTTAGCTTATACTGCTCTCAGGCCACCTCTGTATCTTATTATATACAAGCGCAAACGTGCACTGATTGGGATTTTTTTTTTTAAAGAATAAGTACTTTTTACTTTTGATACTTTATGTTAGTGAATCATAATATATAGCGGTGAGATGCTTTCATAGTGTGATATTTGGGATCACTCTCTCTGCTTGCCTTTCTGTAAAAGTCCCTACATGACACTGAATTATGCAAATGAGGATTACTTCCCTATACCATGTGCAACATTGTGTAATTTAAATCATATTTTGGAGGCTTTTGGAATCAGTATTTATACTAAACTGTAGGTCAGGCTATTTAGAATTTGAGATTGTTGTGGAAATGGCATCTACTGTATAAGTTAAAGCTAAATAAGTTAAATCCTTTTTGTTCAACAAATGCATGATGTACTGCATTTACAGTATATAACATAACACCCACATCCACACAAACTCTTCTTGTGCTTTCTCTGCTTTAATTGTGAAACGTTTGACAACTAGTTCACATGGGAGGCAGACAATCAGAAAGGGGACACATCTAGGGAGAACACTGAGATGTGAGGAATATGTAGAGGCTGATGATGATGGTCAGACTAGCAAAGACGAAAATGAGGCTGGACAGACAGATGACTTCATGATCTATTCATAAAGTCAGCCCACCATTTGATCATGTGGTCAGGTAAAGCTGACTAATGTATGTAAGTGTGTCACTGTGGTTGCAATGCCTTTGAAACAAACAACAACTCAACATCCACGTGTGTGCACATCATCTGCACACTCCAGTGTGTAAACACATAGCACCGAACCTCTGTGTAGTCGTATGATTTATGCATGGCATGCATGTATACCAGTGAATCCACGTGTGCCTCTGGATGTGTGCTTCCAGCGAAAAGGTGGAGAATGGAGAATAAACAATGATGAGTCACCTGTGTGACTGACCTTTCACCATACACACTCAAGGGAGGATAGCATCTATGTATAATCTACAGAGTTCTTTTCAGCCTGCAGTGTGTGGACAGGAGAGAGAAGGTCAAAAGCACCAAATGCACTCTCTTTTCTATCACAGTTTCTTGCCTGCACATTTTACTCAGTCTACAAAGACTGTGTACGTTCAGGTGCAAACCCTCCCTTCCATCAGCATCTGTCAGACTGGTTTCTGCCCACTGTTATGTCAAGGCAGTTTGGCTCCACTGGGCATTAGGAAACCTTCTGATGTCTCCTCCTTCAGTACACCTGCCTTGATGGATGAATATTAATGAGCACACAACAGCAAACCAAAGATACTAATTTTAATATTTTGCCTACTCAGCAAACCTGGTTTGCATTCACACCTGCCATCCCCCATCTTGGAAATGTTTTCCCACACCAGCTTAGGATCAGAAAGTATTCTTCTCCTGAATATCGTCAATATTTATAAACAAGTCAACAGACCATACAAACTATCATAATAGCTTGCAGACCATTATGCAGTTGCACAGTTATGCAGCAGCTTGTGTCCCCCACCTGTCACCCACAAGCTGGAGCACTTTCTCCTTGCCATAGTAGATTCCAGCAACAAGACCAAGTCAGAGATTGAATACACGATGGAGTATTTCTCCCAGTGCTTTTTGTTCTGAGATTAATGTATTTAGTAACTTATTGGTCACTGGATTTAGATCAATTCTGACTTTTAGAAATTCTGGTGCTGAGGCTCACTGCCAGAAAATTAGCCTGCAATTTTTTGAAAATTGATTAGCTGCTAGAGTCAGTTTTCATGTAAAATGTCAAACCGGACTCAGTCCTTTAATTGTCAGGAATTGTTCTCTTTCTTTCTCTCTTTTGTCTATCCATCAGTCCATCTATCTTCCATTTCCTTAACCACATCAGAATCACAAAGGGGGTGTACCCTATCCCAGCTGAGGTCTGATACAATTATATTTTCAACTACAAACAAATCAGACAAGCAATCCAGTGGTGTTATTTCTATGATCCACCAGGCAGCGAGGAATGCAAAGGTTTTTTCTTCAATGGGAGCATGTGATTGCAAATCTAAAACTTAAAACATATGATGGATGCACACTAACAGGAGTGGAACAGTGGAACCTGAGGTTAAATTGGATCCAACATGTGAAACCTCACCAGGTTTGATACATTTATAAGTTTTTCTCGTTCTTATTGTTGTTTTTTTTTTGCTTTTCTTTTATCATATTAAAAACTGTGGGTTTTGGAGAAGGAAGTCCCACGATGATGTACTGATCAGACAAGAAAATAAGTGCTACATTTGAAATAATTACTTGTTCATTTTCATCAGTAATAGAGTCATGAGTGAGCCCCCACTGCTTACACGAGCACGGTTTGTTAGTTTTCCAAAATGAAATAATGCCGGCTAAAGCAGGCAAGCAGTCGTTGAAGAGAGATTGCAGCATTACTGACAGAAGTGGCAAAAAAAAATTAAAACTCCAGTGTGTTTCCCATATTTCTGCTGGAAGTAATAATTTGCATATGGTGAAATGCTTGGAGTTTACTTTCTTTAAAACCATCACAAATGTTAAGTACATTAGTGATAGTGTATACGGTGCTGTGCAGAAGTTTAAGCATGCTGCAAACTGAGAATGCTTTCAGAAGTAATGTGAACTCACTACTGTGGATTTAGGAAGTCTCGGTTGCTTCAGTCTCCTCATATAATTGTTGGGATCAGGCCATTAGTTGCATGACTTCTTTTCTTCCAGCTGAAGACTCTGAATGGATCATGAGCTTCAAATCCATTACACATCACATCAATGAGAATGGCACAATCTAATACCATTACCTCTCAGGGTTCAAATCCCAGCCTGGTGCAGCAAGTTAAATATAGTTATAATATAGTTAGACTATTGGCTGGGTTTGAGGTAGTGTTTCTGTAAATATTCTGGCCTGTAGGAGTCTTGATGTGTCTGTATTCAGACCTTGAAATCCATTTTTAAAAAAAAGGAAGAAAACACTGAGCCAAAAGGATGAAATGATAATACACAAGAAAATCTCATAAAACCCAAATGGGCACAGACTCGTGTGAAAAGCATCATGTTCTTTCTACAGGGTGAAACAGAATGCCATGTACAGCAGATGGCAAGAATGCCAAAGGGAGACAACAGAGGTTACATGAAGGCCAAGACAAAGTTCTGCAGCAATGTCAAGTTTGTAATGTGCTCCTGTGTTGCTTTTAGAGGTGCAAAGCTGTAGATATACTAATGTGCATTTCCACATGCAAGACTAAATACATACTGAACTCACAGTGGACAGAAAATGCACACATACTTAAACATATTCCCTGCATCACATGTACCTCATCAGTGTGACAGGTTTATTTTTTGGACAAATAAAAAGGCTTGGAGTGTTTCTAGCCTTTTTCTCAAAGTAGTGAATATTTTGTTTAAGCAGAAGTCCTTCAAAAACTAAGGAGTAACAGGGGCTTGGGGGAAGACTGTATGAAGAACATCTGAGAGACAGATGGTAAGAATGCAAAAATGAGACAGGAGGAAGACGGATCAAATAGAAATGGATGCCCAAAGTTGTTTACTAATCCCTTATGTGTGAAAAGAATCATAAAATATAAATTCTGAAAAGTGAACATTACAAGAAGTGAGTTTTAAAAGGCACCAGGATCTGAGCCACTAACTTGCACAGAAGAAATATTTATATTTTATGCTCTTGGCTGACTTTCATATCAAGTGACCCACCAACAGCAGGAATTTCTTCCCTACATGCATCTAGAATTGAGGAGTATCTAACCTATGAATCAAAATGTGATAATAAAGGATGCCAATATGGTAAACATTGTAGAAAGATGAAGAAAAACTCAAAAGAGATGGAAAGGAGAGAAAAGGCCAGAAAAGAAACCAAGAGCAGCCTGAGGAGCAGGAAAAATGAGTCAGAAACAGAAACACATTTTAAAAAACGAAAAGGATTCCAAGAATCTAAAAATACAGCACTGAATTATTTAAAATTAGATTTACAGTGCAAAACAGTCCAGACTTGTTTAATGCCTGGTTAACATTTTATTTTTTTATTTTTTTTGGTGCTGTCTCTGCACAACAGGAGAGGGCCTTACAAACAATTGTTAAACTCTCTGCTGGTGGCTTTGTTACAGCCTTATGTGACATACAGTTAGGTCAAGATATCTCATCAGTGCATCAGTGTCTGACCTCACAAATGTACTTCTGGAAGAATGGTCAAAAATTCCCATTACTCCTAACCTTGAAGAAAGCCTTCCCAGAGGAGTTGATGCTGTTATAGCTGCAAAGGGTGGGCCGACATCATATTAAACCCCATGGATTAAGAATGGGATGTTATTCAAGTTCATATGTGTGTGAATGTAGATGAGTGCCTACTTTTAGCAGTATAGTTGGTCTTTTTGCATTTAGGTTATACTTCAGCAAACTGCCCACTGCAGAATATTCGCCCCTTTATCTTTAAAAACTGCTGGGTGGCATTGTGGTATTTTGGTCAGTGTCCACTCACTCTGAGGTGCTATCCAATTAACTCTGCAATATTTTTCTGAACCCGTGCAGAAAGTATTTTTTGTGTGCATGCTAAAATTTATTCTGGCTGCTTCCGTTATCTATCAAATCACCAATAAACACCAGCGACCCAGTGCCATTGGAAGGCACGCATGCCCGTGCGTCACGCTGCCTCCATTGTGTTTCAAAGAGGATCCTCTTATGGAAATTATGAGTTATTTTGTATATTTTACATACATTTCTTCTCACATAATTTGTTACAGAATGAGTTTCAAAGACTACTGTTCCAGAGCTGGTCTGGCTCTAATCTGGCCTTTTTATTCTTAAATAGTTTGCACCTTGTGGTGAAGTCTTCCCTTTATATATATAAGATTTGGACAATGATGATATCCCTACTTTCTAGAGAGTTTTCTTCACTTGGCTTGCTGTTATGAAGGGATTTCTCTTTATAATGGAAGATTATTCTCCAGGTCATCCAGGGTGGATGAGTCTGCACTCATCCATGCTGTTCCTTTCAGTGGGTAGCCTTTTGTGTTGTCAAGCTGATGTGTTCTTTTTTCTTTTTTATATTTTCTTTCTGATGAGTTTCCTTTGTTTTTTGATGTGTTTCATAATCATTGAGAGCTCCTTTGACCAGATGTTATGGGTTCACAGAAACAGCTTAAAAATCAAATGCCATACCCTTATATTAAAGCCCCTGAAATTACAGGCTCTGTGTAAAAATTCCTTAATGGTTACTAATAGTATAATGCCAAAATAGAATGGCAAACTTGTAGTGCTATTTTCAGCTGCTCCCTTATTCACAAGGGGTCACCACAGCAGGTAGTTCGACATGTTTGAGTTGGAAGATTTTTTTTACGCTGGATGCCCTTCCTGACAGAACCCCAAAGAGATTTGTGTCTCCTGCCAGGATCAAGCCAGAGATCTTTTGCTTATTAGGCAAATGTGTAAATCCCTACACTATGGGCCCACTAGGACAAACTTGTAGTGCCACTGTCAAAAGATTTCTGGATCTATCTGATTCCAGTTCCAGGGATCAAGGGAGGCCTACATGTAGTTAAGCAAATTTATGACACTGGGTTGATCTTCATAAATGAATGAATAAATAAATACATATTGCTGGAAAAAAAAAAGTAAGACAGAACTAAAACAGCTGATCATTTCTTATGTTTTTGTTTTTTTGAATCTCTGATAATCAGCCTGAACGAGAGAGAGAGAGAGAGAGAAAGCAGGAGAGAGGAAGTTGAATGGAAAGGACAGAGACTGAGAGATACATGAAGAGACGGTGACAGGGGACTGAGTGACAAAGATGTTTGCCTGCAGCATTACAGCTGCAATCCTTGTTTCTGTTTTCTGGAGCTCTGCTTCTTATGAAAGAGCAGATAATCACAAAGGATGAGATACAAGAGAAAGTTTTGAAATGCTTCAGGACAGCTGATGGACAGAGTGCATGCTAGTCCTCACACATACCACCAGACTCTGCACAAATATGCACAGTTTATTCTAATAGCTTGTTTCTTCTTCTTTTTTTTCCTTTTCCTTTTTTCGTTTTTGTCTTTCTGGACACATAAAAAGAGAAGGCTAATATTCATTTTTAAGTGATGATTTGCTACTGCACAGTTACAGTACAGACACAGTAACATGGGTTTAAGTGCTGGATTAATCAGCCATATTCCTCACTCTGAAGAAGATCATGGAAATCACTACTCTATGTATGAAGCAAAATCAGGCTTGATTTAAATATTGCTATTCTAACTTTATATATGAATTGGTTGCATTTTTTTATCGTTAAAAGAATAAATTACAACACAAAACCCTCAGGAAACCATGGACTAAATAAACCTTGAGAAATGAGAACAGAGAAGGTGGAGTCTGGTTCTCTCTCGGACCACTCACTGATTGGCTCTGTTTACCACAGTAGGCACATTAATGAACGCTGCAGCACGGAAGTGTGAGAAAGTTAAGTGAATTCTTTTGACCCATAGTCTGGAATCATTCTTGTTTAGCTATTGCTATCCGAGTCTTGTGCTAATGATAACCCAGGTCTCAAACTTCTTCTTTTGCTCCCTGTAAGGGTCGGCACAGTGGCTCATCTGCCTCCATCTCATTTAATCCCTTGCATCCTCTTCTGTGACACCTCTGCATGTCCTTCTTCACTACATCCATGAAGCATCTATGTGGTCTTCCTCTTTTCCTCCTGCCTCACAGTGCCATCCTCAACATCCTCTAATCTCGTCCATCCTTGTCACTCCGAACACAAATCTTACCGTCCTCATATGCTCGCCTGTCTTTTTGTTGGTGCCACCATCTCCAAACATCAGCAGCAAATAAATACTTTGATTCCTGGACTGAAGTTGGTGCAACGGTGTGTATGGACATTTGTTCCAATGAGAGTGGCTGTGTGCAACATTTTATATAAAATTAGCAATGGGTAGACTGGGGTAACCGGGTTTTATATACAGTACCAGTGGGTGAGTGATTGTCAAGGCCAGTAGCTCTTTTTCTTGTATGCTACAGTATTTATTATAATGAATGTAACATGGTGTTTACTTAGCATGTTCTTTGGATTCCTAATGTACTCAATGTAGTATCTTTAATACAGAAATCACCTCAAAACTATAACATCAAACAAGGCATAGAAAGTGTTTTATTAATATAGTCCCTTACAAGAAAAAGAGAGACAAATGTTTCAAACTTTTTAACTCAGATGCCTGCTGGCCTGGCTGAAGTCAGAAAAGCCAGATGAGCTCATACATTTTAATGCTAGTGATCCAACATGAGGGCAAGGCATCCTACTACTACACTTGGAGAGTGGTTTGTACATTTGTATGTTTGGGTGTTTAATTACGTCTCTCTTTACAGTTCTCCTGAAGGCTCCAAACTTGACCCAAACATGGTTCAGGGGCCAGGCCATTGCATATGGTGTATTTTATTAAGTTGATTTTTAAATCTTTTTAGTGTCACATAAGTATTGGCCAATTCACTTTTGTTGTTGTTGTGTAT
The DNA here is from genome assembly GCA_024447675.2 of Pterophyllum scalare. Taxonomy (NCBI): domain Eukaryota; kingdom Metazoa; phylum Chordata; class Actinopteri; order Cichliformes; family Cichlidae; genus Pterophyllum; species Pterophyllum scalare. The sequence goes on along the minus strand of JAMQGT020003661.1, from coordinate 4,239 downwards.
CTTTTATTGTAAAATTGTGAAAGCTGGAACTACAGTCACCCTGCATTTTACACTTTTGCACACAGGTAAACATACTCGTTATTACTTGATAACAAACTACATGTATTCTACTTGTCATAAAACAAGTTATTTTATTTAAACTCACAAATACGTGAAATGTGGACAGATATCCTGAAGTCCTGCACGGACACATCTCCTCACCAAAAAGCAGAAGTCAGTGTGGCACAGTGCAAGTGCATTTGCTCCCTGGCCCACGTACAAATACAAATACAAATGCAGAATAGCAGGGAGCAGGCATATACACACGACGACCACGAGCAGCCACAAAAACTGATGTGGTCCAAGCAGAGTGCAACAGCCAACACAAATTGTGGGCCACATGTCACTTTCTATGTGTAAAGGGCCTAAGGCACTGGAGCTGAAGAGGCCACAGGTAATTAATTACTCATACAGTGGAGTAAAACACTGACAGAGGACATTTTACTACACTTTCAGTGCTTTTACTTTTCATACATACATTCAAGTATATTTTGCTGATAATGTTTTGCATATTTTTACTTTGCTAATTCCTGTTAGCCAATATCAGTCATGCCCCAAAATATTCAGATTAATCAGCCTTATTTTACCTCTCCACAGTCCTTTCTCAGCCCAAAATACATTACACATATTTTCTAAAGTAATTAGTGAAATAAACCTAAAAAAAAGTTAAATAAAAAAATCTGACCACATGCACGCAAGCATTAGCTGTGTCTTGCCTGCTAGGCAACAGAAGCAGCGCTGGTAACAGGAAGGTGGAAGAGGCTGTTTTCCTGCTGCCCTTTCTCCCATTTTTTCCACCTTCCAGCTACTCATAAACCAATAAACACAGCATGAGAAGAACAGATGGAGGCTGCAGTGGACATTTTTCATTGTCTTTTAACACTTCACTTCACTTCACTTCAATTCACTTCAGTCTCCGCAGCTGGCAAGGACCAACAACAGCACAAGCAGGAGTAGCCCCCTGGTGACAGTAAAAAACTACAACATGTAGATGACGTCCGCAAAGCTGTCCGTAGGCTGTGAGAAGGATCAAAGCAGAACCATGTTGTAGCCCTTACTCCCCTCCAACTCCTACTCTCACCCCGTTTCCTTATCTTTCAACCTCTAACTCCTATACCCTCCAGGGTAGCAGAGTAACTCAATGATTAGCACTGCCTCACAGGAACACCACCTTCATCACATCAACCTGGTCATGTGGGTATTTCCCCACAACCCCAAAAAATGCAATTTTACACTAGTTGAAAAATTCCAAATTTTGGCCTCCACCCTCCACTCGCATCTGTGATTAAAAAGAATAGAAAACAAGAGGACCATAATGAGATTGTTGGTTGCTGTGGAAAAGCTGATTGCTATCATTTAAAAAGAGCGAAATATATATGAAATATGCTATTAGTATTTATACAGGATTACTATGTTGAGAGTTGTTTAAAAAAATGTAATAGGGTTTAACCTTAGTGAACATAAACACAACAGTTATTGTGTGATGACTTCCCAAGGCCTCTATTCATTTTTAAGTGGATTCAGAGGTTATATTTAAAAAAGAAATTTTATATATATAAAATTTCTTTTTTTTATGGCTTTGGTGTGGGCTCATCCCCTGGCCAAAAAAGGGAGATGAAGACATAGTAAATTGAATCAAAATCATCAATCAGAATGTGAGTTTGGCTGACCCTACAACACTGTGATTGATATGCCAAGAAACAGAGTCTTTGACTGTCACACATGCACAAACTGCCATCCATTTGAAAAAATATGCATGCTCTCCCCCACCACACACACACAAACACACACAGAGTACAGTGCCCCCTGGGTCTAGAAGCAGATCAGAGGTTGCTGTGTCATCAGAGCTGACTGTCAAATGCAGTGAAAAGAAATCTGCATAGAGCGGAAAAAAGTGAAATACACAGAAAGAAAGGGGGCATATGACAATGACAGAAAAACAGAGAAAATCACATGAAGCAAAGGATAGAAAAAACAAAACAGTGACAACTTGCTCAGAACCATCAACCAGCCCCCTGATAATGTGCTTATTTTGGTGATACAGCTGAAAGCAAACAGAACACAAAGAAGGCAACAAGACTGTAAAAGAAAGATAAAAACAGCAGTCATGTAAGGCATCTGCCGATATAGTCAAGTATAGTGCAGAGCACCGTGAGGTTGACTGGTTTCTGTCCTGTTTCTTCAGGCATGCTGAGGCCTGACAATGCAAGATGCAAAATTCGCCTTGGAATTTCAATGTCTGGTACTTTCAGCGTCTCTCCCACACAAATCCTCTCGCCCCCACTGCGATAACAGGACTGGAAAACTAACCTTTCTGCCACCAAAACATTTTCTAACGCCAGTTCTTTCGCATGTCATCAGTACATCCGTCTATCCTCTTTCCACTGTCTCTCTTGTTGGCTCAAACTACCACAAACACACTGCACTTGGTCCATCCATCCAACCTCTTGGTCCAACCACTTGCCTCTCCCACCCAGCCACCCTTCCTACCCCTTCTCTTAGCCCCCTTGCAACCCTTTCTTAACCTCTTTCAACTCCTCTCAGCCTCTTTCCTCCCTGTCAGGGGCCATTAGTTCAGCCTGGCTGGTGATTTACCCAGTAGAAACCCCTCTAACCTCGCTCTGCTCCAGAGAGGGGGCTGAAACACCTTTTAAGAAGCAAAACATCCTTGGATTGCTCACAATACACAGTGGAGCATAAAGCACGACCATCAGTCTTGCATGTTGCTGCTCCCTTTCTATGTCTTTTCCCCTCCTTCTCACCTATGGCAAATACAAAATATGTCGGCATTAAATACATTTTCTGTCTTTCATTTAGACAGGAAATTCTGCCATCAAAGCTGTTGCATCAATGATTTATTTATTGCTACTTATTTCTACTTGAGTTAGCAAATTATAGCTGGGCTTAGATGACCAAATCATATTGTTGCTTATGATGATCAGAGATTCAGATTAGGGAAGTTATAAAATCTTGCTTTTTGTGACTGAGAGATCTCACAGATGACTCATTGCACAAGGAAAACAAAAAATGTACACAGGCAACGGCAACTGAAGCAGTGTGAAGGATACTGGCTGTCTACTCCATTTTCAATGCTCCACCTAGCAGCATCATCCCTCTTTCGCTTTGCCTCGTCCACAGTTGGACAGAGCAGTAGAACAAAACTCTCAGTAGCCGGTAAAGCAATTTCTGCTCATGCTATTCAGCATAATTATGTAAGATAAAACCGTCATTTGATGTGTACGTTGTCTATTTTTGTTCCTGACCTGATGCAGTGCTCTGTGTTATCAGTATCTGGCCATAATAAGGCTGCTGTGGTCTAGTCTGAACCCAACATGAGCATGATCTGGGAGTTTAGGAATCAAACACGATGTGATATAGTTTCTCTGTGTTGGAGGAATTAAGCATATTTATTTTATGTCACTCATCGTTTTTCTAACATTAGATTAAATACTTCACATTCTCAGACAGCATTAAATCATATGGTGTATAAATGCATCAGCCTTTTAAGTGCATCAGTGAAAATGTCTCTTGAGTTTAGACACTTATCAGTAAAGCCCAGTGTACAAAACATTTACATAACTGCTTTAGTCTGCACTGAGTCCTGTTACTGCCAGTGTGGGGGGGACCATGCTAACTAACTTTAATTCCATGACTTAGCCCAAAATAAACATTTGCTTTCATTGGGTTTATATCTTTCAGAAAAAGATGGATAAATTTTTCATTTTGACCCTTGCTTTCCTTCCATGCCAGACTAACTTCATCAGAAGCACCACTGCCGCAAGAAAAAAACAGTATAAACACAGATTAAAGGAAATGGAACAGGCTTCAAAGGGATTTTTCAGAACAAGCTGATGGTGTAGGTTAGCAGGACAGTCCCTCTGTCACTCGTTACTTGCCTTTTTTTTTTTTTCCATTACCTCTGACTGTATTTCAAGCATATCTGAAAGGACCACACTGACTGAAATTTCCTGAAATTATATTATGCACACATTTTTAGAAAGATCTAATAGATGCATCCAGTGAAATCATCAGTTCTACTGACTGACTGCAGGTGAGCTTCTGTAGCAGTATGGAAGCTAAAAGATGATGATGCTTTCACAAAAGTGAAAAAGAAAGACGGCTAGTGTGTGTGTGTGTGTGTGTGTGTGTGTGTGTGTGTGTAGGTGTGTGTGTGTGTGTGTGTGTGTGTGTGTGTGTGTG